>JASVER010000008.1:129211-139517 GCA_030449065.1 Oceanodroma leucorhoa
GGCCGGTCGTAGTGGAAGGGCTTGCAGCGGTCGCACTCGGGGCCGGCCGTGTTGTGCTTGCAGTCGCACACCAAGCTGTCGTCGCGGTCACGGACACAGCGCGACGCGTGGCCGTTGCACTTGCATCGCCCGCCGACCTGCAAGTCGGAGACGGCGTAGAAGTAGGAATCGCGGGCCAGCTCGGAGTCATCCTCGCTCTCGTCGCCGAAGGTGTGGAGGCGGCTGAAGGTCACCCTGATGTCGGTGGCCGTCACCCAGTCCTGGAGCACGGGGCTGCTGTCGAAGTCCTGGGCAGAGGGTCGCCCATCAAGGGTGCTGAAGGCGATGAGCCCACCAGTGAGGGGGTAGAGGTCGGTGAGGCCATCGGTGCAGAGGGCCTCCTGCTCGTTCTGCTTGGTGACGGTGGCTTTGCTGGGCTTGCCATAGATCTTACGGCACTGGGAGGAGTAGTACTGGTACGGCACCCAGGTCTTGCCGTAGTCCATGGACTTGAGGATGGCGGTGGACTCGGGCCGGGGTGAGCAGAACTGGAGGCTGACGTAGACCACCTCGAACTTCTTGCCAAGGGAGAGGGTGAGGGTGACGTTCTGGGGTGAGTGGTGGAGGGTCTCCGAGCGCCAACACGTCATGTTGGAGGCGGTGTTGAGGTCGGTCAGGTAGGCGGGTGGGTGGGCTCGGCGGGGGTCTGAGGCATTGCAGTGCCGCGTCGGAGGCTTCCCACACGTGCTGGAGGCTTGAACCTCCTTCCCAAAGGCGGCATTGACGAATTCAGGGATGCAGCGGCGAGGAGCGCCGCTCTCGTCGTAGCAAGGGTCTGGGGGAGTCTGCTGGGCCACGAAGGGGTTCACCGTCTGGGAGAGGCCCAGCATGGCGGTGGTGAGGAGCAGGCGCAGGAGCTGCAGGACCTCCATCCTCCCGGGGCGAGGGAAGCGGCTCCTCCCTGKGGCAAGAGCAAAGAGAGTGAATGGCGTGGGCAGCCTCGCCGGGAGCGGCACAGCCGCGGCACTGCCCACGCGGGGAGGCTGGTAAAGGATGGGGAACACCCCCATGTCTGGCCCTTGACCTGTGCCCACATTCCCACCCCGCACCTACTGATGCAGCATCCTGGGAGCGGGACAGGGAGGTGACTACTTTGCGGTGTCTTATCCACAGCAATCCCTCACCRCTCATCAGCGAGAATGAAATACTGCGAGAAATGGCAGAAGGAGCTGAGCTTTGGAAGAAGGTTGAAATCAGGGTGCAGCCCTTCCCTGGCCTCTTACAAACTGTCTCGGGGGTGACAGGAACGTTCACGCCTGCCAGCAGCCCTGGCTGTCACGCACAGCTCAGAGACCCCCGTCACCACACAGCTACGGAGGAGCAGCGGCGGGGAAGAGCTGGGGAGACCCTTCAGCTGCGACAGTAGCTGCAAACCTCAAGTTATCCAACCGCAGCCCGAGACAGCTCCTGCCAGCATGGGAGAAAGGCGCAGCAGCAAAAACAGCTTGCAGGGTGTTTTACAACAGGCAGGAGCTCGCCAGGATGAAGCCCTGGGGCTCAGCCAGGGCTGGCACCACTTTCCCTGCCATGCCACAGCCCCGGCAGCATCCCACTGGCCATGGGCACAGTGGCTTCTCCAAGCCGGGGGCTGCATCCCCTCCGAATCCCACTGCTGCACTACCCGAATATTCCCACTGGCAAAAGGAGGTTATTCTGGCCTTACTGCCAAGAAACCCAGGTCTGGGTCTGGCCTGTCTGTTAATGGAGGGAAAGGCAAGGACCAAACGCAGGGCTTGGCTGGGGTCCTCTCACAGCAGCCGCAGCACAGGTCCCAGGGATGCTGGGTGGCTCCCAGGGGACATGGCCCATCTCCCGCGTCGCTGGCTTTGCGGGTGAAAGAGGGACTGGAGGTCACGTCCCCTCACACTGGCTCTGGCTGCAACAGGAGCGTCCCGCGAGATGCAGGTCAGCCATGCCCCATCCTGAGCATCATGCGAGAGGCCACGGCTCACACCTTCACCGGAGAACAGCCCCGAGCACAGCAGTTGGTGGTAGACCCCCGAGCTGCCCGGCTGGGCGGATGCAATCAGCCCTGCCACCCCACGTGCTTGGCTGGAGGGGCATGCTGAGCACTGCCCGCCCCAGCCACCCAGCCGGGTTCTTTGGTCTGTACCAGCCCCTGCCACGGCCAGGGCAGGTGGAGGGGATCCCCCCATTGTCCTCTCTCCCACTAGTAAATCCTTATGGGATGACTTGGGTTTTGCACTTCACTCTCAGGAGCGAAGCCCGGTGCYGGCAGCACGACCCAGCGTGGCAGATGCTCTGCTCCCCATCTACAGCCCCCAACACCTCTCCTGCCTGTCCAGCTGCCYGCTCCGGCCAAAGGAGGCTGGCAGGGGACAGCCCAGTTCAAATGATCCGGGTTTGGGGTTTTTTTTGGTTTTTTTTTTTGTTATTTTTCCCTTTTGAAAAAAAAAAAAAAAAAAAGGAGCCGTGGAAGAAAAAGAAAGCTGCCTCTCTCTGGGCTGCCAAACCGCTAATGGGGGGAAGCTCCTCCCTTCCCAGCCACACTCAGCCGGGCAGCCAGCGCCAGAGCCCATGCCCGCCGAGGAGGGAGCAGGGACAGGGGTCTCAGCCCATCCCTGGACATATCCCCCAGGACAAATCCTGGCCCTGCCACCTCTGTGCTGTTTCCTCACTGCTTAATCCTCTGCTGATGGAAAAGGAGATGCTCATTGCTGAAAAATCGGCGGCTCCCTTGGTGGTCTCTGCATCGCCCCAGCAGGGCTGCAGAGCCTTTCGGGGACAYGCAAGCCCATGGCTCGGTGGCTGGGCAGCCGGCAGGCAGCAAGACAAGGGATGCAGTCCCTGGAGCGCCCGGAGCACCAAGAACCCCCTACCTGAGGAGTGTGGTGTGCAGGCAATGGCTGTGTGAGTGGAGAGGGGAGCAGCAGGGACGTAGCAGTCACCGCAGCGGAGGAAGCACCGTGCCGCAAGCACCAGGCGGTGAAGAGCATCCCCCACTGCAGGCAGCCCACAGGGCTCTGTCGGGAGCCCTGGCCCCACTGCAGGCAGCTGCCTCCTGGCCAGGAGGCGAAGCCGCCGTCACACCCCCCSCAACGCAATCCTGATGGGACCATCCCCAGCACTTGCCTAGTGCCGAGCAGCGAGCCAGAGCCCCTGCCAGCCCACAGGCAGAGTCCTGCACTCACACCCAGCACAGCAGGCTGCRAAATGCTGATGGACCCCCCTGCCATGCCAAGCAAGACCTGGCCACGCACATGGCTGCGGAGGCCAGCGCAGCCCCTTCAGTCCTGTGATGCTGCCAGCTCCCCCGCCATCCCCAATCCCACCATGCACCCCACAGAGGGGGACCCAGCTGGGTGCAGCCACCACCACCTTCCATCCCACCAGCCCCAGGGCAGCACGTAGCATGGGGACAACCCTGTAGGAATACCTCTGCGCTGGGAGAAGAGAGGAGAAACCCCCAGGGATGCCTCAGCAGCTGCATCCATCCACCCCAGGGCGACTCAGGGTGTATCGAACAAGGCTAAACCCTGCCAAGGAGAAGTCTSCTCCACCCACCACCTCCTCTCTGCCACATGGCAGCAAGGGGACACAAGTAGGGCCATGCTCAGGTGTGCCACCTGCAAAGGCCTTTTAATTCCCCATGTGGTAAGACACAAAGGTGTTGGGAAACCCCTGCCCAGGGGAGAGAGACAGCACCAGCACCAACAGCAGCAAGGGGAGAGCCCAGAGGCGAAGGTGTTACGAGCAGGGCTGGGGCAGGAGGTCTGGGACCCGGGCTGGGGTTACCGCTGCTTTTGGGGCACATGGGGGGGCACAAGCATCTCCTGCCCGTCCTCCCTGCCCCGATGGGAAACTCTGTCCCTCCCACCAACCATACCAAGGCACAAGCCCAGAGATTCGGTGCCCAATTTTTGAGGGCTCTGCTCCTGCTGGGGAGCAGCCGCCAGGGAGCCAACGCTCGCCCAGCGGCACATCGGCGCTGCGGAGGCAGGGCATGAATGGAAATCATTATCATCCGTGAGACCACACACAGGCACGCACACTCCGCGCTCAGCTCACCCCATTATCCTGCTGAAAGAGAGCCGGGGCCGGTGGTCTCCGTGGGCCTCACCTCCGTATCGGAGAGGAGGGCAAGCTGCAATCTGCTCCCTTTTATGCATATTCAGTGCGACCCCAGGACTGCCGGCAAGCTGCCAGAGAGGCCCAGGAGTGGGTATTTCTCTCCCCAGCCCCCATCTGCCCCCCTTTCYACTTCCCATCTTCGCTGCCCCCGGTTCAGATCAAATGGAGATGCTGCTGACTAAGCAGGGAGCGATGGGACAAGCCCCTTGGCGCCAAATCCAGCCCAGCACCCGCCTGGATCCAGCACGATGAGGGACATAAGCGATGGGGTGCATCTCCCAGGGACAGCATCCCAAAGGTGTCCCCATCGAGGCTCTCAGGCGGCCGCCAGCTCCCAGCCACCAGCAGCACCCGCAAGGCTGGGGGGACGCGGCGGCGGGGCTCACCCTTCCCGAGGAAGCGGCCGCCCTCCCGGCTCCTCCCCAGAAGCGGCTGCATTTTTGAGGTGGGCGATTTCCTCACTCCTCCGCTCGGGGAATGCTAACAGCCGTGCGGTTTGGAAGGAAGTCACGCCGCCGTAGTGCTTCAGAAGTGCTTTAAAAAAAATTAGCTACCGCATCCAACGCCTCCACACCCCTTCTCCCTACAGCAACACACTTCCCAAGGCGACTGGCGGCGTTTCCCTGCCTTGCGGAAGGCTTGTCGGGGCGATGCTCCAGCCTGCTGTGGGTTCCCCTTCCCATCACCTTCTCGGGAGGCAGGGCTGCCGAGAGCGATGCCGGGCACATATGCACGCCCAGAGCTCTAGGTCTTCCGATGCTGAGCTATTGAGTGGGTGCTTGTTCCCCAAAATTGAATGCACACGGCAGGTGCAGAAGGTGAACCAGGGCAAAGAGAACAAACTTCCCCAAATACGGATGCTGGTGCCTACAGCAGGCCCAGGGTCACCACCCAGCAGACCAAGGGCAGCGGCAGCTTTGCAGAGGTAATTACAGGATTAAGTGGAACAACACGGGTCGGGGAGGGAAGGGGGTTATTAGCCAGATTTGATCCCAGGACCTTTGCGGCCTGGGAGCAGCCTTCTCTAATTAAAGCGGAGGGGGAAGGCGTGAGTGGCCCGAGCAGTGCTCTGCTGTCTGCTGCAGCCCTGCCACCAAAAAAACATGGGTTTAGAGGGTAGGTGATGGCTAAAGCCGAGCAGCCAGCACTGCCTGGGAGGGGAAGGGGAAAGCCCCAGGGGATGGCAGGGAAATGGTGCTTCCCTCCTGCCAGGGACCTGCGCTGCTCCCCCGGGTCCTCTCCGATGCCGCTGGCATGGTGCAGCGGGCTGGGTTTCTCCTCCGGGCCAGGGCAGCATGGTGCGTGGGGTACTCGCATCACCCGAGGAAAGCACGTGGCCTTACTTGGAACTGGTTGAGACAGGGATGCCTGGTCCCCACAAGGTGCTGCATCACCCTGTGCACAGGGACAGGGTCCTGGGTGCCAGCATGGGGCAGGGACAGAGCCACCCACCTGCATGAGCACCAGAAGGCTCCTCATGGCCCAGCACAGCCATGGAGCAGCGGGCAGAGAAACCCTGGGCAAGGACCAAAGGACCCAGGTACTTGAGGGGATCCAGCAACTAGATCCAAAGTGCTTGGATAGGGCCGATCCGTGAGGACTGCTCATCCCCGAGCTGTGCCACCCCCAGTAAAGCCTGCCGGCAGCTCAGGTGCCCTCTGAGCAGGAGGGCACTGGGGGGACAGGAGGGGACCCAAAGCAGAGGAGGAATGATGAGCTCAGAGAAGCTGTAACTGGGCACAAATGACCAGAGCGTGTCCCTTAACCAGGATATATCTGCTACCAGACCTTGCACATTCCCACCTCGTTACGGGCCCTTTCTAACGAGGGCATTCCTGCTCCCTTGCCACATGTGTTGTGGAAGTGACCCACTGCAGATCTGCCCCAGCCCCATGAACGGGACCCATCTCGGGGAGCTGCTGGGGTCCCTGGGTCCCTGCCACCTCCCTCCCCTGTGCGGGCACCGGTCCCTCACCCACCACGCTGATGCCAGCTGGGGGATGCTTCGTTCCCCCACCCAACAAGCGGAATGCATCAGGACCAAACTGTGCTCCGGCCACGGATAAATCATTCCATGTGTCGCTGGGACAAAAAAACACAACCAAGAAGTATTTAAAATGAAAGGAAAAACCCCACACAGCCAAGGCGCTGGGACCGGGCTCGGCTTTCCAGCAGGAGGGAGCGTGCGCGGCGGGGAGAGGCCGGAGGGATGCGGCACGGCGGGCAGTGCTAATCGCCTTCCCAGCCGCTAATGGAGCAACCCGTGCCCACTTGGGACGCGGCTAATGGCACCGAGGAGATGCCTCACTTTTCGTTACAAGCTCCCTCCTCTCTTCTGATATTTAAATATCAGAAGCTTCCAAGCGCGTACGGACACACATCTGCATAGCTGACCACTCTGCGCAGCCCCTTGGGCTTTCAGCCCGTGCTCCCCAAAGTACGCGCAGCTCACATGGGCAGTTACAAGGCAGCATCTTCCTGCAGCAGGCACTCCCGGCGACAGATATTGCAATGCACTCTGGCAGGCCGGAGCCAGAATTACACAAGCCATACGATACCCCAGCGGTGCCAGGAGACGCATACAAATTACACTGCACGCAGGAAAGGATGGGCCAGATTCTGACCTCAGCCCTTTTGGCAATAGCCAGAAGTAACTCCATTCAGATCGGGCCAAACCAAGACGTAAGCGACTCCATTCAAATTTACACTGGCATACCTGTGGTCAGAATCTGGCCTGGCTTGAATTAGTTGCAGCCTGACATTACAAAAGGCAGAAACGGAGCCCAGATTTCCTAGGTTATCGAAAACAACCCAAAAAAAAAAAAAAATCCACCATGAAGCAAACAGTCCCTGGGCTACTCAACCATGTGCACGGAGCTGTCAAAGGCTGGATGCTTGGATGCATCCCTGCTCACCCGTTTCGGTAACTCATAAGCCACGCTGACCATGGGAAGGAGAGACCAACATCCAGCACGGGTGTCCTGCTGGGTCCCCTGTGCCCGCTCTGCTCGCCAGCGGCCCTGGATAGAGGTGGTCCCCCTCCCGGGAGGGGAGATTTAAGAACGGTGTTACCCACATGCTGCAGAGCTGAATCCATTTTGCTGCAACGCTTTGTTGCATCCCCCAGCCAGCGCAAGCTGGAGATCTCTTCCTCGCGCTCCCAACGCAACAGCAGCTCAAGGAGGCATCTGGAGYCCCTGGCCTTGCAGGAGCAGAAAGCATGGCTCCCTTGATGCTACCCTATTTATTAACCTCTACTACTGCTTGACTTGTTGCCTCACCCAATTCTAATCCCACCCCAGCTCCCTGAACCCCTTCGCATGCTCCTGCCACGCTGCTTGGCTCCGTCGTGTGCTCCTGGGAGCATCCCTCCAGGTGCAGAGGGTTTTCCTCCTGCTGCTCCCAGCGGATGCATGGGACTTGYGCAGTCCCGACCCAGAAGTCCTCATCGCTTCAACCCCTTTCCACTCCATATGGGAATAAAGTGATCTGGTTTCCATAACGTCCCTTGTTGCCTTTTCACAACATGCCGGGCACAGATGTTGAAAATAGTCTGGATGAATATTTAAAATGGTATTCAGAGATGACAACATTTGGCTGGCTTTGAAAGATCTCTCACATCGGGTAGAGGATGGCTCACGACAATGGGGCCGGAAACACGCTGCACTTTGACATCTCTTTTTTTTCCCCCCTCTCTGGCTATTGGTACAATATTTCATGCCCCTGGTGTCACAGAGCCTGTTATTGCTTGAGTGCCAGCCAAGTCTGCAGCATTTGGAAGAGGCCGTCACGTACGTTTTTTAAACATCACGGGGCAAAGCGGAATATGGAAAATCTGTCGCATTTCCATACTGAGCGCAAGTGTCCTGCGCAGGCTCAGGGAGGGGCTCGTGGGGGTACAAAATAATTGCTTCCTTATGGAGCAGGGCCTGACTAACAGGGTGGGGGAACAGGAGGCAGAGGTGCCGTGGACACCCTCGGCACGGCAGGCTGCTTCCCTGCTGAAGGAAGACGAAGCCATCTCAGCACGTGCCCCAAGGTCTGCACCGATGCTCACCTCCTTCAGGGCTGKGAAACCCTCCTCAGACCCACACCTCCGCCAGCTGCCACCCAAAGTGGGACCTCTGTTCCAGCCTGCCCAGGCTGAAGACATCACGTTCTGGTGCCCAGGGAGCAGCAGCAACGCTCCTCAGCCTAGGCTCTCAGCAGCTTGCATTTCTGGTGGGCTCATTGCTTCAGGCCACAGTGTGCTCAGCTGCATCCCTAGGCCTGGCTTCTTTCTTCCCCAGGTTGCAGACTCACCTCAGCTCCTTCCCATTACACCTGCCCTCTTCTCTGCAGGGACCTGGCTCGCCTTCCTCCTTCCATGCGCAGGCGGAGGAGGAAGGGATGCTGGGACCCCTGCAGCCCACCCTACGCTTAGACTGCTGGACGGCCTGTCCCCTCACCAGCTCACTCCAACCAGGTGGTCAGAAAAGCACAGCAGCTCCCTCTGTTTTATAAATGGGATATTGCAGAAAAAAAAAAAAAAAAAGTTGCCCTCCATCCATCCAAACGCCTTGGAGGGTGTTTTCAGAGCATGGCTCAAGCCACATCCCTGCTGTACTGGTTACAGGGAGCTCCAGCCTCTCCTGGCTTTCAGAGCAGGCAACAGCGAACTCGGCCGGGGAAGAATGATCTGCGTCATTTCCAGCCATCTGGGGTTTGCACATCCAGGTCTACGCTCAGTATCATCTCAGCCTGACTAGAGGTCCAACAGAAATGGCACAGACTGAGGTGGGGATGCTCAGCCTGGCTTACGTCCCGTATGTTCACAGGGTGAGCTCACCCGAGAGAGGAGAACCCATGCACAAGCGCTRCCCAGCTAAGTGGCAAGCCAGCAGGACCACCGTGCTGCCGGAGGAGCTCCTGCTCCTGCCCACGGGGCACTCACCCTGCTCAGCGAGAGCCAAGTGAGGCAGCAGACTGCCGAGCGCCACGTCCCCCATCACGCCAGTTATTCCTTATCCCAAGAAAGGTATTTCCATCCACCCACTCTCCAGCGGGCCGGGGAAGCTGGGGGAGGGACAGCGTTTTGAAGAAAACAAGGGTTCAGCAGCTCCGAGACAGAAAAGCAAAAGCAAACCCACCAAATGCCGCCCAGCTTCCCTTCTCTCTGTGCCACCACCCGCTCGCACATGTCCTGGCCAGAACTGCCGGCCCTTACCCCAGCTGTGGTTTGGGGCAGGGTGCTGGGGGGTGCCAAGGGGTCTCACCCAGCCTGGCCCCAGGACTGCAACGCAGCTGAGTACATCGTGTGGAAGCTGTTTCCAGAGGGAACCCACCCTCCAAGCCGCCCCGCAGAGGGGTCTCTCTGAGGCAGCTGTGCTGGGACGAGAACAGCGATGGCCCCAAGCCTGGGTTGGTGGCAAGGGCGAAGCCACCCTGCCAAGGTGCCYGGTGGCTTTGTGCCGGTGGAGACCTTCCGAGCGGATAAAGGCCTCTGGCAGGAGCTGCGGGCAGGGGAAAGCAYGTGCGTGCCCCGTGCCTGGTCAGCCGGAGCTGGCACCGCAGGCAGCAGCCTGGCAGGGCTCCCRCCGCTGCCTGCACCCGCACCCACAGTGGGGCCGGGGCTCAGCGCCTCGGCAGGCTCCGGTCCCTCGGCAGCTCCGCGGCAAGGGGCTGGGGGGGGCTGCGACACCGCGAGGCTTCGTACAGCGCCGAGCACCCCCGCGTTCCCCCGTCGGCTCTCCCGGGGCGGTGGCAACGAGCCGGGCCGGGCCGGGCCAGGACAAAGCACAGAGCAGCGGCGGCCGGAGCTGCCCGGGGCCGGGAGCGGGGCTTGGCCGTGCCCGGCTGCGGGCGGGCGGCACCCCCGGCCCCGCCGTGGGGAGGTCCCGTTTTCGGCAGTGAAAGGATGGAAAGGGAAGGAAAGGGAAATAAAGGGAGGGTGGGGTGGGGGGGGAAGAGGGAGGAATAAAAGGCAACGAGGGAGGGAGCGGTGGGAAGCAGAGCGGGGAGCTGCTCGGCCGGGGCCGCCAGCACCGGGAAGTTGGAGGAGCAGCTTACCGCGGCCGGGCAGGTAGCGGGGTCGGTCCGGGCAGCAGGTCCGGGGTCGAGGCGGCGAGAGGAGCCGGGGCCGCGGCAGCAGCAGCAGCAGGGCGGGCGTGGGGGCAGCTCCCCCTTCCCTTGGCTG
>JASVER010000008.1:139635-161657 GCA_030449065.1 Oceanodroma leucorhoa
GGGGGGGGGTGGCGGGAAAGAGAAAGCAAAATAAGGCGAAATAGTGCAAAGCGGGAGTGCTGCTCCCGGCGGTGCGGGCGGGTCCCCAGCGCCGTGCCCGCAGCCGGCCGTGCTCCCTCCCGCTCCGCCGCACCGCCCGCGGCTGCTCCTGCTGCGGGAGGGAGGGAGGCGGCAGGGAAAGAGGAAAGGGAGAAAAGAAGAGGAAAGGGAAACCCCAAAAGATTAAAAAAAAAAAAAAATGAAAAGCAAGAAGTGGAGAAACTGAGCCCCGACCGCTGCCTGGAAGCGGAGTAAAAAGGCTCCAATAAATCCCGGGTTGAAAAGAAGGGAAAAGTCACCTCCCCGAGGAAATCAGAAGCAGATTTCGAGCCATTTAATCACATGCAGGGAGGTGTGTGTGCGTGTGTGCGCCGCCCGCCGCGGCGCTGCCAGCCCTGCCTCCGCCCTCCCGCCGCCGCGGCCGCCCCGCCGGGAGCGGAGCGGGAAGGGGCCGGGAGCGGAGCGGGCCGGGAGGGGAAGAAGGGGCCGCCCCACCGGCGGACAGCCCTCCCCGCCGGGGCCAACCGTCGCGGGGGTCCCCCGGTGGCCGTGGGCTCCCACCTGCCGCCCGGCCAGCCCCGCCGCGACCCCGGGAATTTGTTTTGCCCGAAGCGGGTCCATCACCCCTGACGTGCTGGTGGCTCCCGAGCAGCAGCCCAGCACGCCGAGGGCTCAGCCGGTGCCGCAAGGAAGGCGGCCGATAATCCTCCCCCTGCTTCCCAAAGCAGAAGAAATGAGGGATTTACCAGGCGGGGAGCAGCCTCCTCTTATGGAGGAGGACGGAGTCTCTGCTCCATCCCGTGATGCGGGGGCTTTTCACGTGCTGCTGCGCCAGGGCCGGCCTTGGCCTCTGATTTTTGGTCGGGGGGGAAGAGAAACGGGGGCGAAGAGAAACGGGGACATTTCCACAGCGAGAAGCTGCCCAGCACAGCTGCCTCCGGGCTTCCCCAGGGGGGTCTGCTCCCCGCCATCCCCAGGCCACCTGCCAGCGGGGCAGGAAAAAAGGTGAAACTAATTTAATCAGCATTTGTGTGAGGCGGTGGAGGAGAGCAGAAAACCTGGACCTGGATCCCCTCGCTCACTGGGGTCGTGTTCACACCACTGCAGCCCCCACATCTTCCAGCTTGGCCTGGGGAATGTCCTTCCCATAGACACCCTTGCAGTGGATGTGAGGACTGAGAAGGGTGCCGGCGGTGGGGAGAAGGGCAAGGTGCCAGTATGGTGCTCACCCATTGCATTCAAGGCCCCCACCCAGCATCGCCCTGCTCCTGGAGGACCCCTGGTTACCCACATCCTGTTGCTTCAGGGCAGCAGGTTGCAGGAGAATCGCTCTCCCCARCCGGCTGGCAGATGCTTGCTGAAGGAGGAGACCCCAGCTGGCCACGAGTCCCGGGGGAAATGCTGTTTGCTGCTCTCAGCCTTGTTGCACAAAATGCATTTTCCCCCTACTCCAGCAGCAGGGATGTGGATAAACAAGGGCAAAGCCACCAGGTGACAGGGCAGAGGAGACCCAGGCCACGGACAGGGGAACCTCAAGTCCAATGCTGTGGGTGACGTGCAGCCCCACTGTCTTTCTTGGGAACACTTGTGCGTTTGGAGGCCAAGCCACAAGCCACAAAGCCCCAGCGGCCCAGATGAAGATCCCAGAGGGGAAGCAAGTGCAGGGCCAGTGTTTGCCTTGCATGGGACCAGATGGGAGCGTGGTGCAGAGTGAGGCCAGCGATTGTCAGGAAAGTGCGGGACTGTGCATGGGGCTGAGAACAGGCTGGGACGACCATGGTAATGGGGCAAAAGGGGGTACAGCTCCATGATCCTGAGGTGACACAAAGCAGGAGTTGTCCCAGGGATGGATCTGAAGGTGTTTTCCTCACGAGAAAGCGCAAGGACTACCACGGATGTTAGCCGTGATGCTGAGCCAGCCTGGCCTGGCTGCTCCAGGGTGGTGCTGAGTTGCGGGGCTGTGCCACCACCCACAACCTTCGAGTCTCAGTGCTGCTGGTTTCTTTTACGCTCAGAGGACAGTATTGGACCCCCTTGTCCTGGGACCCAAACGTGACATTAGAGGTGCTGGCCACCATACGGGCAAGTCCTGGGACTGCTGTCCACAGGCCTCACATCAGTGAAAGCCCAGCTGAGAAGGGCAGAAGCTGTTTCCTGGTTCCCCTTTTCCACTGTTCCCTGCACGTTTCCTCTTTGCAGGATGCAGAGCCAGAGAGAAAAATATGATTCTGGGTTTGGCAAACAGGGGGATGCTGAGGACATCAGCGGGGATGGGACACTCACTGTAGTAGGAAGCAGATTGCTGAGACCCTGCTGGGTGTCCCTCGGCATGCCAACGTTACCATGAACRGGGTACCCAATGCTCACCGCAATGCACTAATTCCTGGGCAGGTTCACAAGGGCTGGGAGGAGGAAAGGGCGAATGCACTGTGTGGTTTCTGTCACCCTGGTTTCTGCAGGAAGCTCTGACCCCTGCAAGCTCCTGTTCTGCTTGCGCATCCATTCCTGCTCCTCATGCCACATGAAGGCACAACATCTGGTGCCAGCCAGGCTTCTTGTCTAACGAAGGATTGCTGGAAGGACACAGACATCCATGAGCTGTTGGAGCAAAAGCTGTGGCTGCAGCACCGAGCCAGCTGGGACAGATACAAAATCACAGAATGGTTTGGGTTGAAGGGACCTTTAAAATCATCTCGTCCAACCCCGCTGCAGGGACATCTTTCACTAGATCAGGTTGCTCAAAGCCCCATCCAACCTGACCTTGAACACTTCCAATGCTGGGGCACCCGCAACTTCTCTGGGCAACCCGTTCCAGTGTCTCATCACCCTCATACTAAAGATTTTCTTCCTTATGTCCAATCTGAACCTACCCTCTGCTGGTTTAAAACCACTGCCCCTTGTCCTGTCATTACAGGCCTTGGTAAAAAGTCTCATTCCATCTTTCTTATAACCCCCTTTATATATTGAAAGGCTGCAGCAAGGTCTCCCCGGAGCCTTCTCTTCTCCAGGCTGAACAACCCCAACTCTCACACCCTCCCTGCAATCAGTATCTCACATCCTCTCCGCAACGCACACACACGGCCGGTCCACCCCTGCAGAGGACTTGCTTGGCCTTTGCTTTTGACCTGCAGAGAGCTCGAACCACTGGCAGCTCGGGCTTCCAGCACGGCCGGCACCCCCAGCCCCGGCGCGGCGGGGGGAGCGGGGCGGCGGGCGGGGCGATGCGCGGCCTTCGCTTGCCCTCTGCTGGGCTGGCCCCGCCGCGCCGCCGCACCCCGGGCCCGTCCTCGGGGAAGGCGGGAGAGGGGGTGCCCAAGCGGCGGGGAACCGGGCTCAGCAAGACCCGACGGGCTGCAGGCGATGAGCCGGGCTGTAATTCAGTCCCTGGTCCGGCCGGGCAGACACAAGCCGTGTTCTCTGTACAGCTCCCTGCCCTCCTGCCCAGCTGCAGCTGGGGTAGGACGAGGTGGGGACCGGAGCTGGGTGCACGAAGGCGCGGCGATGCAAGGGCCAGGCACCCCAAGGCTGTGCCACTTGCCAGACCCGCAGCAGGATGGCCACAGCCCCCAGGCCCGCCGGAGGAAGGAGAACGTGTCGGCACCTTCCCCCTTGCTGCCTGCACATCCCAGCATGTAGGAAAGGCTCCGAGAGATGGAGATCCACGTTCCCAGGCAGGGTCCTGCCACCTTGCTGGGCAGGCAGGGAAGAGACCCCATTTACCACCTTCCCCAAGTCCTTCTTTAATCTCTTCACTGGAGAATGAAGAGGTTTGCTGCCAGAAGGGAGGACTCTTTCCTTTGGCTGGTCCCACAGGCCCCTGCCCCAGTGCAGTGAGAGAAGAGGATCCCATTTTAGCCACTGGGTCATCTTCAAGATGATTCCATAATTCTCAGGTTTCCCTTCTTGCTGTGCCATTTACTCTTCAAAGGGCACCTCARCTGCCTCCTTTGCCAGGCTGCCTGTCTCTTGGCAGACACATCTCCCTTCCCACGCTGTGTTCAGAGCTTGTCCCCACACCTGGTTTCTCCTGGAGTGCAGGTCACCCCAACTGTCCCCAGGAACTGAAATGTGGTCTTCCCAGGGCGGGCAGAGAGGTACGAACACCCTGCCTCATTGGGTGTGCTTTGCACAAGCCATCCTGCCACTGCTCCATCACTCCAGTGGCTCGGGACTCGCCTGTAGCTCAACAGCCCACGGCGTCTGTCCCCTCCAGTCCTGAGCCTCCTGCTCACCATCAGCCTTCCTGCAGGCCCAGCACACCCATGGTGCGTTTGGGTCCTTCCTCTCGCTCTGCATRGCCGGAGAACCGAGACCTCCCAGGCTGCCTGCCCACCCTGGGGTCCAGGTGCAGGCAGTGTCCGGGGTTTGAGTACTGTGGGGGTACTGGGGCAGCACAAAGGGGCCTTCCCTGGTGACCAGTAGCACTCCTCTGTGCCAGAATGACTCTTCTCTGCCACCCAGGAGGGTCGATGGGGGCAGCTCACAGCGAGGTTTTCAGGTCTGGGTGCCCCTACGAGCCTGCGTAAAATTGGCACGACATTGCCACAGGCAAAAATACAGACAGACACAGACCTGCCTGCCGTCTGCCAGGGGAAAGCTGAGCATCTGGGGCTCAAGTCTCATTTATACACGAGCCATTTCACCACTGACATAAATACCCATTTCCAAGCATAAGCAGACACGAGAGCCAGACCCTGGTGAGGACAGGGATTGTCGGTTGAAAGGTGTGCAATGAACATGGCTTGGGAAAAAGAAACAAGGTGCAACATCACTGCAACATCCAACAATATAACACCACTGCAGATTGATGTTACACGGACTTTTCCCTGCCCRGACCCTGCCCACCCCACTCAGAGGATGCTGTACATTAACATCGCACAGGTCAGGCAGGGAGCAGGAGCTTTAGCTAACAGCACAAGACCAAGCTGGGGCAGACCAAGGGCCAGCCTGCCCTGCAGCTTCCCCAGCAAGATGGAGCCGGGGGGAGACTGGAGGGATGCTGAACCTGCAGCAGYCTGTGCTGAGGCCACGTGCTGGTGCCATGGCCCTTCCCAGCCTTGGGCTGGGGGGATGCTGCGGGAGGAGGGTGCAGAGGCCAGGAAAGATGTGCAACACCTCCCCAAACATCCTCTGTGTTCCCAGCAAGCTGCAGCTCCACAGGCACCTCAGGTGCTGCTTTTCCAGCATGTCTCCAGGTCTGTGTTATTCCCCTGTGGCTGCCCTCGCCCCATGATCAAGGGACTGGCACATCCCTGCTCACGTTAACTGCCACGGTGAAGACATGCCCTGGGCAATGCTGAATGCGGTTGTCCCCAGACCCTTAACCGCAGGTCCCCAGATCTAGCAAGCAGCTGTCAGTAGGGGTCAGGAATTGATTTTGTGCCTCTTTCCCTCTCTTGGCAGCTTTCTGAGCTGCAAGCCCTGAGCCTGGCCCTTTCCAGCCACGCTAAGGTTCATTTTTAACTATTCCCAGTCCCGCATCACCGCTGTGGCTGTGTGTGCAGATTGCTCAAGAATTTCGTCACCTCACCTTACAATCCTCCCTGTGGCCACCCCCTGCTCTGCAGTGACTGCTACGGCAGCCGGCGTGTCCCTTCCCCACGGCAGGCACAGGGACACGCGTGTCCCAAGCCGTCCCCAGAGGCGCAGCAGCAGCAGCCGCGGGCGCCGGTGGGGAAGCCCCCGGCTCGGTGGGCGAGCGGTGGCCCCGCCGGCAGCGCAGCCCGGGCCGGGCAGCCGCGAGGTGGTGCCGTTTCCCCGCAGCTGCGGCCTCGCAGCCCCGGAGCAGCCCCGGCTCTTCGGGGCTTGGGCGGGGAGAGGCTCCGGCAGCCTGGGAGCGGGTGGCTCGGCACGGTGGACTCATGAAAAACCCGTCCCCTGGGGCACTTGCAGCTAAATTTGTGTTTCCATCAGCGAGGGGATGCTGTGCGGTGTCTTGCACGCCTGTGCGTGCGAATGCGGGAGCCTCCAGCACGCTCCTTGCGTGGCTGGGTCTCTCGGGGAAGCACAGACACCCACCAGCAGCATCTCTGCTTAGCGGGGTTATGTGGATGCAGAGCAAGGTTTTCTCCTGGAAAACATCTCATCTGACCTCTGTGCGCTGCTTTTCAGGAGCCCAAACGCTGTCCACAGGCCGAAAGTCAGCAGCAAACCTTGGCTTTAGCACAAGGAGCCCTTTTAATAAGCCTCATCAGGTACCTCAGCATCTTCAGGTGCTGGGGACCCTACTCCCGTCTGCTTTCACTTCCCAGCTCCATTCAGGTGCCCACCAACCTTGGGCTTACTGGAGGGATCTGGAGGCGATGTCCTCATGCACTGGAGGAATCCGAGCCATACCGGCTGGTGGATAACACCTCGTCTGCAGCACTGGAGGAGCGGGTGTTCACCACAGAAAGTGGCTGCTGATGTTGCAATCGGAGCACAGCACGCTCCTGGTGCCGCAGGGGTGCTTCTAGCGAGACACCACGGGAAGAGGTCCACAAACCTGCCTGGCAGATGGAGGCTGTCCTGCGTGAGCCGGGAGCAGCTTGCTAGGCTGGCTCTGGCATGGCTGGGGTTGAGATTTGGCTTGTGTCTTGTTTGCTCCAAACCAATACAGCCTTTAGTGTTTGGGCAGATTTGGGCTGGGATTCCAGAAAGCCTCTGCTGCTCAGTGGGGCTCGGCGTGGAGGGCCCTTGGTTTGCTCCCAGCCTGCTGCTGGGACCACGAGACGCAGCAAGGAGATGCCAGCCCAGGTCCCCAAAGCAGCAGGGCCTGCTGCTCCTCAAACTTGCCTTGGGCAGCACCCCCCAGTCTCTGCTAGCAGCCTGCGGCTCCAGAGCCTGCTCAGTTGCGAGCAGCAGCACCTTGCATGATGTAAACAACTCCYTGGTTTTTTGAAGTGCTGGTGGGATTTAAGTGCCTGCTTCCTTGCCCTCTTTGGGAGTGCTGGCACATGGGCTGGCCCGTAGGGAYGAAGGCAGTTCCTGGGAGGCAGCAGGAGGAGTGTGAGCACCTGGTCAAACTGATGTGCCGGCAGGACCCGCTGTCTGTGCTGCTGCCAGCGTCACCACACCCAGCGCTGACCACGGAGCACAYGCCTGCTCCCAGCAGCGGTGGGGTGGAGCACGACACTCTCCTGAAGCCAGCGTGTGCAAATGGGGTGTGCAGGCATTTTCCAAGCATGGCTGCCACTGTGTTGCCAAAGCCCCTCATTGCGGCACCCAGCATGGGCCAGCATGTCCCCACCTTCAGCCCCCAGCGTGGCACTTGCTGGGGCTGCAGACGGCCAGAGAGCTCGCAGTGGGGTTCATGCTGCTTCTTCATGGCCACACCCCTCCAGCTCCAGGTACTGCTTGGGAAGGTCACCTCTCCAGCCAGCCTCTGCTGATGGCGGGGCTGAGCTCCTGCTGGGGGAGAGCCCGGGGGGGTCCCCTGGCGTGGCCGCATCACACCAAGCAGGAACTACAGCCCCTGTTGGATCGGCTAAAGGGCTTTGTTCCAAGCTGTCCTGGAAATGAGTCTGGCTGGAAAGTGGTGGGGATACCCAGCTCCCAGCCACAGGGAGGGCTGGAGGGAGCAGGGCTCTGAGGGGAAGGGCTGGGGCAAAGGGGTGGGAAGAAGGGACCAGGGCGAGCAGGGAGAGAAGGAAGGCAGGAGAGGGAAAGGAAAAGTGGGAGGGAAGGAAGGGGAAAGAAGCTCATAGGAAAGCAGAGCGTGAAGGGGGAAGAGAAGAAAGACGGGTTGGGGGGTTGGGGGGAAGAGACACACAGAGACACAGAGAGTTTTGTAACAACTTAAATTCATTCCAGACAATGTCCAAGGAGCCCTGGCAGCACGGGTTGAAACAAACCCTGCCTTTGATTTTATGAGTTCATTATATGTTGTTTGGGACAGTGATTCACGCGTCTTGGCTGCTTCACATTTTCCCTTGTGTCACAAATGAAGAGGGGACCACGAGATGGATTCTTTGGGTGGAAAATATTCCCTCAATTGTTAGGTAGACGTCTCTGTGCCATGCAGAGGTCCCGGGAGAGTGGTCTCCTGGGCTGCCCCAGCTCCCTGCACAGCACACACAACCCCTGTGCCTTGTGTCTCGCTCCCTCTTAAAGGGAAAGCACTGGGACCGGCCGRCAGAAGGAGGCAAGAAGGTGCCCGGTGGTGGCCATGCATATTCTGCACCCACCCTTCGCTGCAAAACACAGGACGGGGCAGAGGACGGCGACCTGGGAGAGCTCAGTCTCAGCTGGGGAGGAGATGCAGCCACCAAGGATGGTCCTGTGAGAACAGTGTCCCAGAGCCCTTCTCTCCTGAGGGTGAGGGAGGGTGACACCAGGGCCGCAGCCGCAGGTTTGGGGACCACACCGTGGTCACACCACAGCACTGCCGTGGGTGTTCCTCACCTCACCACTTGGGATGTTCCCATCCCAAGAGCATCACTGCGTTTACTGGTTGTTGCTGCCTGAAGGTGCAAGGCGATGGATGAGCTCCAGGGAAAACCATTCAGGAACGGGTTGGTGGCTTTCCTAGACCATTTTGGTTGGATATATTCACAACCCTAATATAGGCCCTGGACAGAAAAATAACAAATCCTGCCCGAGCCAACACCAAAGTTTGCAGTGGAGCTGATTGAAAAACACCAATGACTTGGTTGGGTATTGTTACTATTTTTAGCTTCCTGTGTCATTTCAGGTTTTCCAGCGAAAGGAAGAAAAAAATGCACTGATTTTTAAAACATGTTGTTGGTAGAGAAAAYACAGGCCTCAGAAACTGAACACCAAAAGCTTTTTGCCCGGCATTTTCTGGTTTTGATTTATAATTTCTCTTCCAATCCCAGACAAAGTTCAGTAAAATTTTTCATTTTGACCAGAAAGCCATGTTTCAGTGTGGTCAGTTCTAGCCTGAGCCTTAGGAAATGACAGCGCTTCTAACCTGAACAGCCATGACCCGAGCAACCTGAACAGCCATGACCCAGCCTGCAGAGCTTCCCATGCTGGTGTATCTTACACTGACCAGCATGAAGGTGCCACAAAGATCCACACACTCCTCATCGGGGCATGGAAACTTTTGCACAGATCTGGATTAGCTCGTAAGGAGAGCTGAGACTCACTTATAAGCTTGTGCCGGTGCCAGATGAGCGTCATGTTGACTCCCAGGTAGAAACGCCATGCAGAAGCCCTCCTTGAGGCAGGCTGTGGCAAACAGGACAAGAAGCACTGAAGCGGGGTTGCTGAAAGCTTGTAGGCCGGTAGGGCAGGACTGATAGCCCAGCCCTGCAACCACAGAGATGCCCATCTCCGAATGAGTCCCAGAGACCCGGTTACCCCACGCTCCCTTCTTCCTTCAGGCCTGGGCTAAGGCACTGCCAGTCCTGCGGGGAGTCTCTTCTGAGGATAAAGTGCAGTCTTTATTCTGCTGGGATTGCAGGCCAGCATCTTTCCCCAGCACAAGCTTCACTTCAGGAAAATGAGGGTTTTTTTGGTTTGAATGTTGTTGTTTTTAAAGAGAATTCTTAGGAAAAACACTCGCTGAGATGGATCAGCTCATTTTCAAAGTTATCCTGGGGCAAAAGACAGAGGGTGTGGGCTGCGATACACACCCACATCTGTACAATAAGGAAGGCAACAGCGCAAAGCAAAAACAATTGCATGAAAAGCTTTCCAACAACAAAGTTTGCAAACCCGCAGAGCCCAGGCTATTTCTTGTGGTCGGTGGGTAAGAGTTCCCAGATAATGGGGCCTGACAATGGAACAATGGGGGCCGAAAGACGCCGCTCATGATTAGGAGTTATATAACAGCGGCTGGCATTTATTAATAACACTCGTGTTGTGCTTTATTTTCTTAGTTAGCACTTTTCAGGTTCAGAGCACTTTACAACCCCTGGCTATTCCATATTTGATGCTCGGCATGAGGTGACTAGAAGGAAATGTTGGCCTGTAGCAGTAGGAACACCCTTCATGCCTGCTTCTGTTTTAGACCTTAAAGGGGAGAAGGGGAAACTCTAAGTGATGGGCTTGCAGTGACTATTTGGGACCTCTCCTGTTACTGGTGGCGTAAGACCACAAAGAAACATCATCTGGGAAAAGAGGGTTTTCCTGGGATGAGTTACAGAACCTTAACATTTTCAAAGTGCTCCTTTTCCTGGAGAACGAGCAAAGCTGGGACTTTCACTGGGATGCAGGAGTACGGTTGGGTGTGACTGCCGTGGAGGAGCAGTCCACAGCCAGCCTGCAGCGATGGCATCTGCCTCTTGGCACAGCTTCATGAGCAGGAGTGAAACGTCCCATTGAACAAAGAAAACCCTGATGGCTGCCTACCACGTCCCTGGGACGTGCCGATCGAAGCAGTAACCATGGCTCCTCTTGGAGGACCCACTCGGTGCAGTCTGGGCCAGGCCGGAGGCTTTCTTTCCCCAGCACGCACGAGACTTTGACGCAGAGCAATAGTCATTCTGCTCGGCACAGGGGATGAGCGGTCCAGTCTGAACAGGTTGTCTCCTTCTGGTCTGGGTAGGCTATTTATTGCTCCTCTGACTGTTGCTCGTGGTATGTGCTGACCGCTCAGCCTGCTCATGAAAAACAAGAGAATTCTCGTCCAAGCTCCGGTGCCAAGCAGGCAGCGACGGTTTTCTTCTGAGCAGGCCTGGGAACCTCTTCTCAGCCCTGGGTGGCAGATGTCTCAAAAGCAGCTCAGACCTGGGAGAGTTGTAGCCTGGGACTGGGCTTTGGACTCAAACACCCAAACAGCTCATCAGATGGTCCCCTGGCTTGTCCAAAAGCAGAACTAGCACAGATAGGAGTGAAACCTGCCCATGTGCGTGCAGATGAAAGCAAAGGGGTCCTCACAGCCCCACAGCTCTACTCCTTACCAGGAGGCATGGGAGAGCTGCAGATTCCCACAGTAGGACACTGCAATGAGAAGGAGGCAGGTTTTGCAGCTACAGCAAGGGATGGGGCCCTGTGCTTTTTCCACTGGTTCTTGGAGTGCACGTGCACCAGCAAGTAGTCCTGAGGCATGGTAATTCACACTTCCAGCAGTTCCTCTTATAGGAAAGACCTGGGGACACTAAACAAAGCCAAGGGCAAAGAACCACCCTAGGGACAGCCCTATGACAAGCCCAGGGAGTCCTGTGGAGGTGCCTGCAGAGTCTTGACTGCAGTTCTTAGATAGCTGACTGAAGGCACAGGGCTATGATGCTGAAGTGCGATTCCCAGAGCATGTTGAGCAGTAGCCAAGCTGATGCATCCTGTAAGGAGGAAATCTCGTTTGTTGGTGTGATTTAAATCATTCACATCTGCCCAGACGTGCCTGCCTGCACAGGAGAGATCTTGAGATAACAGATACCATGACCCTGCTTTTATTTCACCTGGTGTCTCAGAGGCGCTGGCAGCATCAGGAGCACTTTTTGCACTTGTGATCCACCCCCCCATCTGGGGAAAAACCGCACGCACCGCCAGCTAATGCTTTTTGGTGGAGAGCATATTGCCTGCTGCACTCCAAGTGCCAGAAGCACTGTGCAGGGACTCTGCTCACTGGCAGCCACCTGCCAGTCAGTGGCTTATCATCTCTTCTTAGTTAAAAGTGTTTGGAAAGGCAATGGCAAGGTAACCCCCACAGATTAGTCACTGCACATCTTCTCAGCCCTTTGTTGTCTGCATGCCAAACAGTGTGTGAGACAGAGACAGCAGGATGCCAGCTGCTCGGCATCCTCCATGGTGTAGCCAAGGGGATGAGTACAGGCAGGGCTGGTACCAGGCTTAACTGGTGACACGTGGGGACCACAGAGAGTGGGCCGGAGTTGCTCTCAGGTCTCCAGCTGCAGAACATGTTGCTGACGGTGGTAGGGGAAACAARGGCATCTCCTGGGCTTCCTCTCTCTTCAGGGGTCTGCCTCAGCCTTGGGAAAGAGTCAGCCCTGCAGCTTCTTCCTGCCCCTGTGTGGCTTCTTGCAGGGCTGAGGTGGACGACAACCAGGCTGGGTCAGGCCTGGGGGGACCGCACAGCTGCACAGCCGTGCGATGTGACATGGGTACTAACAGGGGGATAGTGCCCCTCGAGCCCCCACCTCAGGACATCTGGCCCAGATGATCTCACCCACAGGCTGGCCAGGACGGCAGTGCGGATGGGATCCAGCTGCCTGTGCCTGACTCCAGGTGAGGCAGGATGAGGTGAGACTGGCTGGATGAGACAAGCAGCCAGAGAAGATGATGAGAGTCATTTCAGACCTTTTAAATCAAGACTTACATGTGCCCTTTGTTGCTGAGGTTGAAATCGGGACCCTCCCAGCTTCAGAGATGGTGGGCATAAAAGGTCAGATTTTTGTTCCATACTTCCAACCTGAAAGCTATAGCTAGAAACATCTAACAGCACACTACTTGCAGGCAGGAAAATCCTTTTTGTTATGTGCCCTGAAATGCTGCACAGAAAAGGCTTAATTACAAAGGATTTTCTCTGGGGAAGAAAAACATACTGATCCAGGCAAGTTGATGAGGAATAAAACATTCTCCTCACACTTACTGGCAAAAGATCACATCCACCATCCAGCCTGAAAGGACCTTTTCGTTTCTTTTTTGCCTTGCGTCACTGTGACCACATCAGCACCATAATCTGAATGTACAGAGTCTGGGGGTTCAAACTGGATCAAAAGGCTCTGATGCTATCTGAAGGAAACCTCTGGAATGCCCCATCACAACTTTTTTTGCTACAATTTAATTTGATGGGAAATTGCACAGATGATAGACAAATAATATGGTTTCAAGGTAAGTTTTGTCTGAAAAAGTTTCCTGCCAATAGCAAAGCCAGCTCATGCGGCTGTTCCTTTCCGGCGTGGGTCTCCGCACCCGTCTTCCGTGCCTTCTCACTTCCAGACAAGGTACATTTAACAGTATGGCTCTGGCTTAATGTCATCTGGCTCCAAAGCTGGTCTTTCTAGATCCTAGTGACAACTATTCAATGGCCCATCTTGTATTTGTTGATCTGCTCTACATAGTTTGAGGTTTTACCCTGTTGGAGGTTGGGTTTTTCAGACTTGTCCTTCTGAGCATGGCCTGCACCTTGGAGATTGAATTGAAGAGCTTTTAAGAGAGGAGAATGGACTCTATGTTCTCTAAAGCTGTCCACGGCATTGCGATTTCCTGGCGTTGCTCCAATGGCTCTCAGGGCATGGCAGAGCCAACCTCCCTCCTTGGGAGCTCAGTGTCATGGCAAGAAGCAAGGAAGAAGGATGGTAGCGATGATTGGAACTGCAAGTCTGCAGGGTTTGTTAGTAGAAATTACTGCCATATTTACCAGTGCACTCCTCTGCACCCAGGATTAAGTCCTCACATCCATGAGCACATGAACAAGTGCTCTTATTCTCTTGCATGTGCGCATCCACAGAGACATCTCCCATCCGCATTACAAAGGGGTGGAAGTTTGCAGATGGCCTTTCTTAGGCAGCAGATGTGCCGCGTAGTGGTTGCCAGCACTTTTTGATGAAAAATGGCATCAAAATATGAAATTTTGATGAAGAACAGAGGAAAAAACCTGACTGAATTTTCACGATTCCTCTCCTGACTTCTGGCTCACTACAGAGTTGGTCAAATGTTTCTAAATTCAGCCATGCTTCAAAATTTTTGACCAAAAAACACAAGGATTTTTTTAGAAAAACGTTTCTCAATTTTTCCCTTCTGGTTTGGCGATGTGTCCTACTCACTGAGAGGAGACTCCAGTTGGTTTTTCTGACTAGAACCACACTTTAAAGAGCGCAGCCATTCCCTTAATTTGGGCCGATAAATCTTGCAGGCATAGATGAAGATAGATCACATTTTGAGCCCAGAGTACAAATTCTCAGGGTTGAAACATTTGTGTGGTATTTGTTAAGCAATTTGAAGGCTTATTGAAGTAACTGAGCTGGACAACAGGGCTGGACCTGGACCAGGACAACAACTGTGTACAGACACTCGGCGCATAGGCAACAGAGATGGAGGGGCCTAGATGAATCCCACTTCACTCAGAGCATTCACGAAGGATATCTCCTTTCTTCTATGCAGGGTATCTTTGGTTGTGCTTCTTCCACCACTCTCTTTGGGAGGATGGAGGGCTGCTTAGTCACTCCCCATGGGAAGCCTTTATATTCAAGGCATGCTAAAGTTCCTCATGAAGAACAAATTCACTTCAGCCCAGAGGAAAGTTGTGGAGGGCTTTTTGCTGGCCAGTAGCTGCCACTGCTGCTGCAGTGGCCAGACGAAAACGCAGCTCCTGCAATGCTGGGGTGGCCTGACGGGACCTCCGGGGTCGGTGATGGCTGGTGAGACGCTGGACTTCCTGGAGAGCTGCTTCATATCCAACACGCAACATCCAAGCTGGGCTCAAAGCTTCGGCCCTGAGGGCCCTCGGCTGCTCTTTGGCAGGACGAGCTCCTCTCCAACACTGCCGCACCACGCCCCTCCCAGACCACTCGGCAAAGGCTTTGGCGTGTCCTCACCGCCGGTGGCTCCCCTGCGGCAAAGCGGGGCCCAAGGCCRGCTGCTCCCTGCTTCTCCAGGCCATGAGCCCTGTGGCAGGTGTCAGGGCTCCGCCAGTCGCCCCCCATGGCCCCCAGGGCAGGAAGGGCCGTGAGGCCCCAAGGGCAGCCCGCGGGTTGCCACACGGGTCCCTGCCCACGGCACRGCGGGAGAGAGCTGCCCGGGACCGGGCACGGCCATAGGCCTGGGGAACCCGCGGCATGGCTCGGAGGCGTGCTGCCCGCCTGGCAGCGGCCTGCAGGCGCCGGCGGGGTCTGGTGRGGTGGGTGGAGGGGAAGAGGCCGTGCGAGGGCCCGGGCGGGAGAGACCCCTCGGCAGGACCCGGCGGGCGGGGCCGGGCGGCGGGGCCCGCCTGGCCCCGCGCGGCCGCCAGGTGGCGCCCTCCTCCCGGGTCACGGCGCCCGCGGCGGCGGCGCCAGGCGGCGGCCCCCGGGTGGGCCCTGCCCGGCCCTGCCGGCCCCGGCGCCGAGGAGACGGGGGCAGGGAGACGGGGGGCCGCGGGGCCGGGGCAAGCCCTGGAGCTGGGGCAGGCCGCGGGCTGCACCCCCTGGGGCAGGGTCCTTGTCCCCAGGCGCTGCCGGCCTGCATGCCCGGCCTGCTCCCCTGAGAGCCCCAGGGCGGGAGGAGGCCCTGGCCCAGGCCTGCAGTGCAGCCCATGCCCGGACCCTCCCTGAGGGACCCGGCCTCTCTGGAGCCCAGACTGAGCCGGGTGCCGGAGCCCCAACACAAACCCCTCTGCCGCAGAGCTCCCCAGGGCCACCCCGGCCTTCCCAGCGAGGGGAGCCCCAGGGGCGGGCCCCAGCAGTGTGCCACGGCCCTCACCTCGGGACCGCTGTCCGTGCCCATCTGGGGGCACCTCCGCCTGCTTTGAGGTCACCTGTCCTCCGTTGGGACCACCTCCAGAGCAATGTCTGGGAGGAGGCTGATCCCCCGTGTTCCTGGTGAGAAACTGTACCGTAGCCCGGTTCAGCAGACCGTGGGCAGCCTGGGCTGAAGGCATCTCCTGGTACAGCTCGGCCAAGGGCTCCCGTTGGGTACCACAACACTACACGCACCTTCACCAGCACCCTTCGTTATTAGCGGCAAAGTCCAGCTACATGGCTACGCATTGACCTGCATGCTGCCTTCTCTGGCTCAAAGAGGTATCCAAGAGGATTGTTGGCTGCAGTTCCTGGTGGGAAGGGAGGAGGAAAAAGTAGGCTCTTTCCTAAAATACGGTCAAAGAGCGGAACACCAAGTCCAGCTCAGTGCTTAATCTCAGCTCCAGGATGAAATACGGTCCCTGTCTCAATAAAGTAGATAAACTGAGCCAAGGCTGGAGGCCCAGTCCTTTGTTAGTACCATCTCCTGGAGAGAAAGTGTCTTTTGGCAGTAAACGGGATGGAAGCAGACCAGGCAACACTTGAGGACACACACAGCCTCAGAGGGGGTCTGATGGCTCTTGCACAACCCTCCGAGAAGCCTATAGACCTGAACACCTATACGTGATTCCCCAGAGTGGGCCAGCACCCATGACAAGGAGCTCTCTTTCTCCAGCACTGTTGTTCTCTTTTTCCCACCCCAGACTCGGAGCCTGCTCCCCAAAGGCTGTCCTGCCCTGGCATCCAGAGATGCAGCCTTTTCTTCCCTTCTCAGCATTCCTGCTGCTCAGCTCTGCCTCCCCAAAGGCTGCCTCCAAAGCAGCCAACACTGAGACAGAGGAGCTGCAACATGGTGCGCACTGGGCACGCTGCTGCTCAGCAGGTGGAATCACCATCCTGGGAGCTCCAGGGTCCTCACTGTGGACCCCCAGCAGCTCTGGCAGCACTGGCTCCCCAGCCCCGGCTTTTCATAGTGGCTTGAAAGACTTCCCTGGGGGGAAGGTCCAGATCCTAACTAATGGGGGCGACTAGTGAGCTTGGCCAGTCATCTTGCTCTCTGTTCTTCAGCATGGGGAGATAACTGGTTTGCAAGGACCATATTTGCAGGTGACAAGGCAGATGACATAGCTGACCTAGCCAGGCACTCTGTGATCAACCATGCCCCAGATCTGGCAGTCACCCAAAGTAATACCCTTCACCTCCAGCTTCCAGATCCAAGGAGAAACCTTTCCCATCCTACACTCTGTCAGCTCTCTGGGAGTGTTGGCTTCTGCAAGGGCTCCTCTCCCTTTTCAGGACATCTGTGTGATGCTGGAAAGCAGAGTCTCCTACCACACCCCAACAGTGGTCCATGGGCCCTTGGTGGTCTGTGCCCCGCTCCAGGCAGTTTGGCAGGAGGCCGAGGTTCTCTGAGCAGGGCACTGAACCTCCTCAGGAGGAACGTCGGGGCCTGCAAGCTGAGAGGTGGAATCGGTCCTCCTGAATTCACTGCACCTACGCTGGGCTTGGGCACGACTGTACCAGCCACGTCCCACACATCTGCTGCAGGGCTTGGGTGTCTCCCTGGCAGACTCATCCAGTGCAAAAAAAAAAGTATGTAGACTGTTTTGCTGTTTGCAAACTAGCCCTGCTTTTTTGTGAATGGATTCATTCACTGGCCGCCTGAAAGAGCCATTTTAGCCAATGGTCAGCTTGCGAGTGCTGCCTCCCAGCTAGTTGTGATTTGCTCTTAGTGGCTCTGCCTTCCTGATTGGGCTCCCAGGCGCCACATGATGTGGTCCCTTCTCCTTGACGGGGTGTCTGACATTTTTAAGCAGCATACTAAACAGCTAACGCCAAAGAGCAACCATTTCTCTTGGATGGTGCTGCTGTTAATGTTTGTTTTTAATCACCGAGGGGGAAGGGAGGCTCATGCACATTTTTTGCAGATGAACCAGCAGTCCGTCTGACACCTTTGGAGTGACAGTGAGTAAAGCCCTAGATACTCCCTGCGTCCCCTCACATGCATGCTGGCGAGGGGTCAGGGCCCAGCTCTGCCAAGCAGYGACTGGGCATGTGGTTGGGTTAACTATACATGGAGACACAGGCAGCTACGGAGAACTGCAAAGGAGCAGGAAGAAAGGCAACCTGAGGTGGGTCTTGCGCAGAGAAAGCAGACCCCCCAACTTCACACCCGGCAGCCCTGGAGAGATGATGAGACAAGAGCCCACCTCTGCCCACCCCACAGGGCACGCCTGTGGTCAGCACGGTCCACCCTAGCCTGTGCTGGCGCTGTTAACCTCAGCGTTGTTGCATGTTTTTCATAATGGTGATTAACAAGGAGCTGGGGATGCCTGGAGGAAGCAGGTCCAGCTCACCTGGAGCTCCTAGCCAGCAGTGGTCAGCAGGATGGGCTCCCTAGGGACCTGCTAGCGGTCCAAGTGGACGAAGCAGGGCCTGCAGGGAGGCTGGCTTTCCCTGACAGCTCCTGGTGGCCATGCCGGGCTGCGAAGGCGAATGACAGCAAATGCTCACGCCAGGGGAGGAGATGAGCACAACTTTGCATGTTGAGAAAAGTCCCAGTTTAGCCTGGGCTTGAAAGTTTGAGGAGGCCAATTACTGCCTCCAGATCATTCGTCTGCCTTTCTAGGAATGATGAGTGATGGGCTTAGATCATCACCCAGGCCCGAGTCAGATATCTCAAGAGCTGGCATTAGAAGTCTGCGAGCTCTGGCCCTGTGAATCTGGGTCACCCTGGCAGAGCCAGCAGGCYGACAGAAACTGTATTCCTGGAGACTGGCCTTAGCTGAGGGGACCTGAGCTAAACGGGGCGAGCCAGCATGGGAAAATGGGCATGAAATACCCTTTGGCAACGGAGACAAAAGAGTTAACCTGCTGCTGGTGTCAAAGCCAAACCAGGATGTGAAAGGCAAATTGAAAAGTGCCTCCATACCACTGAGTCAAATATCAGAAGCCATCCTGAGCTCATGCTCTCTCCCAAGACAAACAAGATCATCTAAATCTGGGGCTCGTGCATGGGAGAGCAATTCACCAGGTGACAGAAGGGCCTTGACACACAGAAGGAAAAGATGGAGACCTCTGTGGACCCAAGAGAGGGTCTCTTCTGCTCCAAGCCGGGCTTTGTAGGGACTATAAGGAAGAGATCCGGACGTGATCCAGCCGAGTGAGCTGCCCCAGCACAGCAAGTGGTGTCGGAGCAGGCGAGCTCTGGCCAGTGCTGGCCCTGGAGAGGAAAGCCGCCTTCGCTTCCCTGTTGCGCCAATGGAGATGTGTACCTGCAGCGCATGGGGCAGCCGTCAGGTCCCATGGAGCCTCCTCCGCCATGTCTGCTCTGCCCTGACTGAAGGAAGAAGGGGTTAAACCGCTGATCCTCCTGCTAATCACCTTCTGTTTAAGCCCTGAGACTCAGCACAGAGAAGGGAGACTGCAAAGCGTGCAGCTCACTGCGGCTTCGCAGGGCATGGACGCRGTCCCCCTGCAAATACTGAGTGAATGCAGGGACCGGCTGGGTGCCCAGGAGCGGRCGTGCACGCGCCTGTCAGTGTGTGGCCACAGCCGTGCACGTCTCTTGCCAACGTGATGACAAGTGTGACTCAACCTAGAGGATGCCACCCAGCCTCGGTGCTCCGGGCCCATCTCCCGGGCCATTACCCCAGAGCACAGGGGGAAAGACCCATGTYTTCAGAAGTTGGCACCCACCACATCTCAGGGCTCTGCCGGTTCAGCCTGTTCTGCCCCCTTTCCCCCCCCCAGCTTGTCCCTTAATCACAAGCAGCTTGGGGAGACAATGAAATAACCGCACCAAAGAACCAGGCTTGTTCCCCTTTGTCTTTCGCTCCTTTGAGGCTGCAGACGAGGCGAGCCATCACGCCCACAGCCCGGCCATCACATGTCCGACTCATCGCCTCCCGGGGCAGCTGAGCAGGAGGTGCCTCGGCACGAGGTGTCCGTGCGTCGGCACGAGGTGACCGCATGCCAGCGCCGCGGCGGGTTGGCAAAGCAGGGCCCGGCGAGCTGGCATACAACCCRTGGGGCCACCCTGTGCTCCCCAGCCCCTGCCTGCACCGAGCACCTCGGCTCTCGGCTCTCATGCTTTCGCCTCCAGACAAGCTGTCGATCTCAAGCGGGACCACTGAGTTTTCCCCAGAGATGGAGGCAGCCCCCCTCCTCCCTCCAGCACATGGCACGGAGGCTTTTAGGCTGGTTTTCGCTGGAGTTCACACAAATCTCGCCTTCCCCATTCCCACCCCCCCCTTCCCCGCGCAACTGAACTCAGCCATTGAGCCCAGCGAATGGTTTATTTCCCAGGTTAGCACAAAGCAGGGGTCTCTGTGTGCCCCTGGAACCAGCAGAACAAAACGCACAAAGACGTTAGAGGGCCATTTGTAACCAAATCCCAACACACCAGATACTGTTGGGATTATGTCAGAAATATTTTCCCAGAATGCCCTCCCCCCATGCTCCCTCCTACAGATGTTCAGCCCCCACACCACAGATGTTGTTCCTCTTGCAAAATGAGCTTTCCCCTTCCTCTCCCAAATGCCCCTGATGTTTTGCACATTGCCTTCGCCAAGGTCTCTTTTCCACCCTGCGCTCCGTGTCCCCCCCTTCCCCAGTCCCTCGCTGACGAACGTGCAGAAAGGCCAACCTGCCTCTTCRCACGGGGCTGAGCGGATGGCCACAGGGCTCTGCGGGGACATCGGCTGCTGGATGTCACTGTCCCTCTCGCCTTGTCCCCACCATGCCCATTAGAAAAGCCCTCTCCCTGTTTTGGCCTCTCTCCATGTGCGACCTCCGGGCTCTGCAGGCCTGCTCCAGGGGGGCTCGCCAGACTGCGGTCCCCTYGGAGGAAGATGGAGGGATGCAAGCCAGACCCCTCAGAGGGTCCCGGCGCCTTCCCACGGGCTTGGTGTCATGCCGCTCTCCTCTGCTGTGCGCCGAGCTGGAGAGGGACGGGGTCTCCCCGCCGCTCCGCAGACGGCTTGGCAGAGCACGGCTCCTCGCTGGCAAGGGCCTTCGGCAGCAGTTTGTTCCTCAGGGATGCCGGGCGCGTTTCAGACACCGGAGGGAACGGCCAGACCTTTCCCTCCAGCACCGGCAGCCCACGCGGAGCACGCAGGGGGATGGCCTGGCAGCCCGTCAGGGCCCTGCTCCAAGCCCTATGACAGACAGACAGACAGATCTCCATCGGGAGCGGGCTTGCACTGCCAGTGCCCCCGCTCACCAGTGCTGGGCTCCTCCCCAGCTGGCCCGGCTGCCGGCAGCCTGCCTGTGCGGAGCCGTCCCGTCTCTCCCTTGCCCTGGCTCCATGAGCTCTGGCAGGAGAGCAGGGGGTCCCGTCCGGCCCCAGCGGACGAGGGCGGAAAGCTGAGGGCACACAGCGTCATTGCGGGATCAGCGCTTCCTTCTGACCCCAGCTTGCACCCGGCTACGCCGTGGGAGAGAGATGCCAGCCCCGGGGCTCCGTCGAGGCAGCAGGGCTGGGCACAGGGCTCGTCTCCATCCTTCCCTCCTGTGCTAGTGGCGGCAGCCACAAAAACATTTGTTCTGACACACACGGGGCTACCGAGCTGTGTCAGGCGCTTTGATGGCCGTGGCAGTAACCTCGACCGCTTCCTCTGCCAGCGGGAGAGCCGAATCCAAGAGCCACAGAGCATGCAGGAGCCTGGGATGGGCGACACGAAGCAGGACTCTCCCGAGGACTTCAGATGACACCTCCTGTTCGGGACATCACAGCTCTTTTATGCGTTACGAGCCACTTCTCTCCCGTCTTTTTTTTTCTCCCCAACAGGTTATATACGCAAAGAAAACCCAGAGCGGAATCCCGGAGAGACGTAAACCAGTGGAGCTCTACCAACCTTCGGGGCATCTCGCGATTTACACCAGCATGGCCCAGCCAAAGCCCTTTACTCATCACCTGCTCCGAGGAAGAATTCGAGTCTCCGCTGGTCTCCCAGGGAGCTGGGGTGCCGCACGGGTTTTTTTCTTCAAAGATAGAGTTTATTGCTAAAAATGTTTTGATCAGTGATAGCTCATATTTACATTGATATGTTTTTAAAGGAATATTCAAGTAAACATTTCCAATAGTTTCTGGCATAATCTCTAGCTTTTTTTCCTATACACAAACGTTAAAAATAAATAAACTGTACACAGAAAAATTCCTTTAACATCTCTACACGACTATATGTATTCCCACACAACAAAACGATTCCACTCTTTCATAGATTTGTACTTTTCTTTAAAATTTCCTCCTTAATTAATCGTTATACACTTAAAAAAAAACCCCTAGAGAGCTTGGCAAATTAGTTCAAACATCAGTGACAAGGTCTGAAGAAGACAAAAAAAAAATACAGCACAGAGAAACAACCTTCTTCGGGGATGCTGCCGTTCTTTCTTTTTTTTTTTTTCCCCCCCCCCCCCCCCTTTTCCTTTTGATAAAACCATCTTTACAGGAAATTTCTTCCCTTCTCTTCAGCAGGGAAATGCTCAGGTTCTGTGGGGACGGATTTAAAATGTGGTCCTATGTCTTTAAAATAATAATAATAACAATAATAATTATAATAATAATAAAAAAACAGCTGCGATTTCCCCCCTCCCCTTTAAAATCTCTCTATTTACACGGCTGGTAATTTTTTCTTT
>JASVER010000008.1:161862-243567 GCA_030449065.1 Oceanodroma leucorhoa
CCCCCCAAAAAAAAAAATATCATCCAAACGACAACAGAAGGCAGTGCAAGGGGCCGAGGGAGGCTAGCAGGAGCACTTGCACTCGGAGATGAGCGGGTACTGCACGGGGATCCAGGTGCAGTACTTCTGGCTGGACCAGCCCTGGCAGTGCCAGCGCAGGAAGGTCTTGGTGACCGACTTGACGGGCTTGCAGAACATGCCCTCGGGCAGCGAGCAGGACTTCTCGGCGAAGCAGTTGCCCTCCTTGATGTAGCGGGGCCAGAAGCGGACGCCCAGGTCCTTCCAGGTGTAGAGGACGGGGCAGTAGGTGTACGCCCAGAGCCACTGCAGCACCTTCCGCCGCGCCTTCTTGCCCACCCTGAGGCGCGGTCCCTGGGGCGGACCCAGCTCCAGCCGCCGCAGCTCGGCGGGCAGCGCCGCCCGCCCCCGCCCCGCCGCCGCCTCGGCGCCCGAGGCGTTGGCCGGCCCCGGCACGGCCACGGCCATGAAGCCGGGGTCGAAATGGCTGCCCAGCTTCTTCCTCAGAGTCCTCTCGTCCAGGTCCTGCTCCTTGGGGTCGTACTCGGGATCCGGGTGCTCCACGATGTCTTTGACGGGCAGGTTGTCGCTGGGCGAGGGTCGCAGCCGCAGGAAGGGCTGCCCGCCCCCCGGTCGCAGCAGCCCCAGGCAGGAGCAGAGCAGGAGCGCCCGGATCGCCGTCATGCTCCGGGCGGGCCCCCGCCGGCCCCGGCTCGGCGCTGGCTTCCCCGCGGGGCTGGCGCTGCGGGCTCGGCTCCTAGCGCTGCCCGGCGGCGCCTGCCAGCTCCCGGGGACTCATAAATAGGCAGAGACAAAAGTCCGGCGAGGCCCGTTACTTTAAATAGCTCGGCCGGGGTTGTGTGACAGACGCATCTGAGGCTCGCTCCGCGCCCGCGGCCGCTGGCTCCCCGGGGCTCCCCGCCGGGCCGGCTCCAGCCGCGGCCGAGAGCGCCGGGGGGTCCGTGCCTCCCCCGCGGGCGGCGGCGGGGCAGGGCAGGGCACGGCGGCGGCCGAGCCTTCCTCCTCCTCCTCCTCCGCCGCCGCTCTCGCTCGCTCCCCCCCCAAAATTCACAGCGGACTCGTCTCCATCGCCATGGTGACAGCTGGGCCGAGCCCCACGACAGCTTGTCTAGACGGTGTGACAGGGTTTGGCGTGAGACCGGAGCCCGAGAATAAAACCCTCCTTTATAGCCGGGCGAGCCGGGCGAGGGGGCGGGGAGGAGGGTCACGGCGCCGCGGCCCGCTCGGGCGGCCCCTGTGCGGGCACCGCCGGGGCGCGGGGCTCAGGCGGCGGCGGCGGCGGGCGGCGCCGGCAGCGACAACAGACAAGCCGGGCTCCTCCTCATGGCGAGCGGTTGGGGCGGCCCGCGGCCCCCCGGGGCATCCTCGGCGTGGAGAGGGGGGGATGTCCCCGGCACCGGCGCGGCGAGGCGAGGCGAGGCGGCGCGCCCCGGCTCCCGGCGCGGTCCCTGGCGGCGCCGGCCGCTCCGCGCGGCTCCTCGGCGGGGGCGGGCAGGGGCGGGCTCGGCCGCCGCTCAGCAACCCCGGCGACCCATGCTGCCGCTGCTCCGGGGGCCCGGTCGGCCCCGCCGCCCTCAGCGCATCCAGCCGCGGCTCCGCGCCTCGCCCGCTCCGCGCCCTGCGCTGCCGGCTCGGCTCGGCGCGATGCAGCCCGGCCCGGCGGGGCTCGGCTCCGCTCGGCTCGGCTCGGCTCGGTGCAGTCCGGCTTGGCCGCGCCGCGCAGCCCTCCCCGCCGCGCCCGCCGCCCGCCCGCCGCGCACTGCCGCGCCGCCGCTCGCCGCCCAAGTTAAATACGCGCCCGGCGCGCGGCCGCCCCGCCCCCGCTGTCACTTTCGCCGCGCGCTGAGTGACAGCCGCGCCCGCGCCGCCGCCGGGTCCTGCCGCCGCCGCCCCCGGGAGCAGCCAGCGCCGCGCAGCGCATCCCACCTGCCGGCCCCGGGGCCAGCGGGGGTCGCAGGGCGCTGGCCCGGGCTGGGGCGCGGGTGCTGCAGGGCCACGCACGGAGAGGCGCCGAGGCCACGACCCCGGCCCTGGGTTCGAGGCATTGGCCCCCAAGCCAGCAGGAGCCCTTGCCTCCCCTCGGCATCCTCTGTCTGCACCAGCCCGGCGTGGTCCGGGCACCGGCACAGACCTCCTGGGTAGCTGGGCCCTCGCTCTGCCACAACCACTCTGCTCCCCCACCATGTCTGCTTCTCCACGAGAGCCCGTGCCACTTTCAAAGTCCTCTTCCAGCTTCACGCAGAGCTAAAAGATGAGTAGGGCTCCATGTCCCAAGAGCCCCTCCTGGGCAGGAGCCCTGGGGCAGCACACCAGAGTGTAACCGCCAGATGCGCTCCAGCATCAGCATCTCAGCACCCTCTGCAAGGGAGGCTACAGCCTTCCAGGAGCATCACTTTTGCTCGAGAGAAAGTATCCCTGCATCCCTCAGCGTGACATGGTGTGTGATAGCAAGCTGGGTTAAATCAGTGGCTCTTKCCTCACCCCCATCTCAGCAGTATGGGGCTAAATCTCTTGGCGGAGAGCTGGACCCACAACCTTTGAGGCACAGAAGGTGGGAGCCTGGTGTGTGTCAACACAGCGAAAACCCAAACCCTTCTCACCTCCTTTACCTCCACATTGCTCGGCACTGAGCTCAYACTTGAACCATGTCCAGAAATTGGACACACAGCTGGTTCCTCCAGGCTGACAGTGTGTAAGAACATTCCTGCCCATGCCAGTCACTCCCTCCCAAAGGCATGAGATAACCAGCTACCCACTGGGGCCAAGACGGGGCGCGGAGGGAATGAGGCAGATCGCGGGGCCAATTTCTCACCGTGATGTGCTTATGACCCACCAAGCAAAGCGAAGGGCTGCAACGGCAGGCCAGCCAGGAGCGCCCCACCGCTGCAYGCTGAGCATGTGCGCAGCTGGCTTTGCTCAGCAAACTAACGAACGAAGCATTTCCCCCAGGTCTCTGTCTCTTCGTCATCCCAGAAATGCCAAATGTTGGGTTCAGACAGGAAAACAAAACCCCCCCAAAATGGAGAGCTTGGAGATCCAGCTCTGAGTCTGCATAAAGTCAGAGCATCCCCTGGACTTCAGGGAGACAAAGCTGCCGTGCGCCAGCTCAGGAGCCGGTCACAGCATGTCCTGGTTATTTACAGTGCACAGGATTAAAGTGCACGGTTTAAACGTATCCAGCCTTTCTTCCCTTGCTGTGTATTTCTGCTATCAYGATCCCGGCTTGGTTTGCTGAACTCTGAGCTTTTCTTCACTCCTTTGGCTCACACACACTCTGCAATTACAGTCATGAAACAATACAGTTCCCCAGCTCTTTTATCATTAGCTCTCAAAACGATTTGCAAGAGAGATGAGTATCGTTACCCCTCGATACTGAGTATTATCAGTAAAACATTCTCATTACCGATCTCCTGACCTCAATATGCATACGATGCTTGAGCCGGTCAGCCTCGATGCGCAGGCAGATGTGCACTCTGCCTTTGCTTGCTGCTGGGTGGGAAGACATGGGTCTTTCAGCAGTGTCAGAATTAAAGCAAACACAGTAACGAGAAGCAGCTCAGGGCAGAGACACCCAAGAGTCAGGAACGGGGCAATTACTCAGCGAGATGTACTGCTGTTGGCACTGCTGCCTTAGTAAATCCCGGTGAGGGGATTAACATCTGACTGTAATTGTAATAATAAAATCCGACATGTATACAGCATTTTTCATCCTGAAGGATCCCAAAGCACTGAAGTAACTTAATTCCTTCAGCTGTCTCCTGGACTTCATAAACATGCTTCTTAATCATCCCACGCCAGGCGAAGATGGCTTTGCTCTGGGCACACTCACGTCACTTCGACAGGTCCCCCGTGGGAGAGGAGAGGTTCTCCAGGGTGGGCTGCAGAAGGTTTCCCCTTTTGGAGGCAAGATCCCTCAGAAATGGTGCTTGGCACATCCCAGGGGCAGCGGGGAAGGCACCAAGGTCTGCAGGGGGCTTGGAAGACCCTCCCAGCCTTTCTAGCRGGCAGCCCGTGGTGGGCTAATCACCGTGCTCTTGTGTTGGCCACCGTGAAGCGTTTCATTTGGCATTCTTCTGAATTTTTCCAGGGGTGGGGGGAATAAAGACAAGCCCCTGGACAGGAAACTTAAAGCTTAATTCTGCCCACGGGGTCCACCAGCCAAAGGTTTCTTCTCCAGCCCCTTCCCAGTCTCTTCCCTTTGGGACCAGAGGCACTGGGGCAAAATCCTATTTATGGCTGCGTGCATGGACTAAGAGGCTGAGCAGTGCTATGCATTCATATACCTTCCTTCTTACTGCTCTCTGCGGGCACACAGCCCAACTCACAATCTAGCCCTTAATTAAAGGATTTAAAGTTGGAAAGAGTACATATCACATACAGAAAATCCTTATCATAATAATTCCATGTAAGAAGAAAGATGTGATGTTAAAGGCACCTTCTGAAGGCTAAAATGGTTGCAAACTGCTTATTTTTGCTTCTTTCCCTTATCTGKCATCCTTTTTCCATCTAAAGAAGACCTGAAAAATTTTGTGACAAAAGAAAAAGGGCATTCTGTTTTGCATTTGAAACTTAGGCGGTGCCTACTCTCCAGGAGTTTCCACTGGAAGGCTCCACAAGTAAGTAAGTAGCAGAAAAACATCAGTAACACTGTCTTAGCAACACAGTTATTCAACTGACAAGGTTTTTTATCTTTAAGCCTGTTTCAGGCAGCACTAATTTAACTCAAAACTAGGGGTAAAGATACAGAACAAAATTATCTTTGTAACAAAGTCATTCCYATTCCTTCAGCTGTATGCACAAAAGCTTCGAATCCACACCTTAAACCATGAAAAAGCCTCCTGCCCAATGCAGGAGAGAGGGAAGCCCATGCTTGGAAACCTAAAAAGTGGATGAGAGGGGAGCAGYGGAGCAAAGAGAAGAGAAGGGAAAACCCAATTCCCAGCTAAATGTCCTTTGTCTTTTTCGGGTTTTTCTGTTGCTTTCTATTTGCTTGTTTAAGTTTTCCAGGCTCTCTTTATGCTTGAGAAATAATGCTGATGGGCTGGCTTGGCAAGTATGGGGAAAGGCTTGGGTCTGACAAGACAAAACCCCTAATTTTCACTTAAGCAACCAAAAAAAARAGACTAAATGAGGGTGCACCAGGTTTTCATTAGAGATATGTTTACTTTCCAGTAGAAATACATTACCCTGCTCTCGTCAGTGTGTCTAAAGGAGCGGTTCCCAAAGTATGCCATGGCAAGTGGTTGGCAGGGGTCCATGGAGCAGCCTCCCGCAGCAGCTCACGGGGCTCGCCGGTTCCCTGTGGTCTGCTGTGAGCAGGAGGAATTCAGAGGCTGAGAGTGGCTGGCTGGCCCCAAAACCTGGTGAAGGCGAGGGAGACAGCAAAGTCCAGGCAGCCGCCCGGGGCTGTGACTGGGCACACACCTCTGCGCAGCGGAGCTCGGGGGCAGGACTCAGGTGTCTCTAGTCAGCCGGATTCCCCTGGGGTAAAAATGTCATTGTAAGGGTCAAATGAATGGGACATGGGGACACACAAACACACACAGTGTTTCTCATTTTCATCATAGATCTACTCGAGTTTAATTTCTGTAAGCAGTTCKGTAGTCCCAATATTAATGAAGTTATACACCAGTTCACAGGCTGCTCTTCCCATCCCATCAGGAATGGGATGGGAAGAGAAATGGGATGGTAARAAAGGTGGCCCCAGCCACCTTCTGCTTTAGAGGCTTAAATCTGTGCAGGTCTGGTACCTGCCACGTTCACCCCTGTTCACCCCTGTTCACCTCCCCAGCCACGGGCCCCAGCCCCGACAGAACCCTTGGCTGCCCAGTGCTGCCCTTCCCCAGTGGGGCCACTGGAGGAGCRTCTGGCAAAGGTCTCCTCTGAGAAGCTGAGCTAACAGCACCCCGGTGAGACCTCATAGCCATGCTCCGGGGAGTTCAGCACCACCCCGACACTCACCCTGCACCAAGTTCAGATGTGCCAAAGAGCTGATGGGAAAAAAAAMCCACCCCTGAAGCTCCAGGGAGGGGATTACTTATGTCTCAGAAATACATTTTCTCTGTACCAAGTAGGGTGGTTTTGCTATTCTGAGATTCCTGGTGTCCCTTTTTGTCCTTATCTTGAGGTACTTTTCTGCTTTTCAAGCCGATGACTTTCTTCCTCTTGGCACCAGGGTTTTGCTCCCAATCCTTCACTGCCTCACCCATTTCTGACCCAAATTGATTTCCTGCTGTACGCCTGGCCCCGTATCTCCCTGTTTTCTGTGCAGCTGTACCTTACAGTCCCCACCAGCTGCCTGGAGTTGGTCCTTTGATGTTTGCACTGTGGGTGCCCGTGCTGTGCGCTGGCTGCAGCACCTTGGTCTCCCATACCCGATACCACKCACTCCAGTCCCCCGTTCCCTTGCTGTCCCTGCGAGCCCAGCAATTGCTCTACTGGTTCCAGTTAACAGTCTGCCCAAATCCTGGTGCATTTCCAGTAGTGCCAGATGTCCTAAATGCTTCAGAAAAAACTACCCTATTGCCATGACATATGAAGAACTCCAAGGGGGGTTTTCCTCCCTCTTCCCTTACAGCTTTGGGTAGATTACATCCAACTTGCTGTTGCCTAAAGCCTAGACAACTGGGACAGGTGATGCCCAGGGTGGTGGAGAAGGCTGCACTGAGCAAAAGGTTTGGTTGGTCTCAATCCATTCATAGTGACTATAACACTTACCACTTGATGGACCTTACYGTCTAGGCTGGTGGCGTCTGCACAGCTCCTTCTGGGCAGATGTTGGCACTGCAGGAAGGAAGAAGGAGGGTTGTTTCACTGCAGCCATCAGCAGTTCTGTTGTCAATTGCCCTGTAAATATTCACATGCATCAGTCGTTTTGGCCCAGCACTCATGGGCAGGAGATCTCACCCTCCAGYGAGGGAATTTGCAGAAGGAAAGGCTCTGGTGGAGCAGCTTGGTCTTCCTGACCCCCCTCCAGCCCAAAGCACCCACTGCACAGCCCGGGGGCTTGGCAGAAACTGGGATGTGAGGATGGAGTCCTCAAAAACTCGCCAGGGTAAGCTCTCCTTTCCTTCCCAGGGGACCCGCAGGAACGCTCCTCGGCAGAGAGACCAGGAATGATCCTTGGACAGCCGCCAATGTTAAAAAACAACAACATGGAGCTCTGAGATTTCTACCCGCTTGGCATACATCTGTCACCACATGTGTTGACACAGAGCAATGCTGCCACGTCATCTTGTACGTGGCAGTCGCTGTCAACACTAGTCCAAGGCAGAGAGAACTGCTCAGGGCAGCTATTTTTTGAAAATGTCCTGAATAAAAGGGCTAGAGCATGCCGTGGGACACGGCCCACCGCTAAGGGTGGCCATGCCAGGCATCAGCTCTGGCTCAGGGAATCCTGAGCTACTCTCTAGGGAGAATGTTTCGCTGCCAGTGTAAACCATACCCAAATGACCAGCCCCAGGCCAACCTGGTGACACAAGACTTTGCCAAATTTGCCACCCCTTCCTTTCCACTCTGACAAGCCCTGTCTTTTGCCCTGTGCAACTCTGAAATGCAGGGAGGCCTGACAGCCGGCAATGGGAACTCTTGCCATGCAGATGAACAGTACAAGCCGCAGCCCTGCACAATGCAGCCAGCCATTGCCCGACACAGCTGCGAGGAATCTCCTCCAACTGCAGCTGGACCAAAGATCCAGCTACAGCCCATCCCCAGCCCACTCCCCATGTGTCTCTTCTTGCAAACATCCATTCCCCAGCAAATGCTGCTGGAGGACACAGCACTTTCCTTTTGCTGCCTCTTCTAGCCTGCCCCAAGCGCTGGCTTAAGCTCTCCTTCCCATAGGGCCCTGGCAGGTTGGGTCCCAGCAGTCCCAGCCTGCCCTCGGGCCCCCCTCCCCAAGCCAACATGCTCCAGGCTCTTGCCTGGGTGCAAGCCCATGTCCCACCACGGTGAGCTTGAGGCCAAAGGGAGCACCACAGTGATGATGTTCCCAGGGACACCAAGTTGTGTCTGTAACTGATGTGTGATGGAGGGAGCCAAGGGAGATCCAGCTCAGGTGGCAGCCAGGACAGGGCTCAGCGGTGGCTGCCGACCCCCCCCGGGAGCACAGGGAGTATCAAGCTGTTCAGTCACCTGCACTCAGCTCCACAGAGGTTGAAATGCTGCTGCACCAGCTAGTGTATTGCTACCTCAGGACACCTCTGTGCTGAGATTCCAAGGGACCTGGGTGACCTGCCACACTGCATCTGCAGCCCAGCTCTTCTCCCCAGCCTGGCACTCCAAGCACACACCATCCTCCCCTGGCAAAGGGGCTATGTCTTGGGAGTTGCACTGAAGGCAAATGTGCATGGACGAATTTTTTTCTTCGTGTTTTTTTCATCTTCAAGGATTTTTAATCTTCAAGGATTTTTTATCTTCTTTGATTTTTTCATCTTCAAGGGTTGCCCCAGCGGGTGGCTTCAGGAGGCAGAGACTTGCTCCTATAACCATGCTGTGATGCTGCCATGCCCGTGGGACTCTCTTGCCATCTGACACAGCGGGCGGCTTGTGCCCCTCTCTCCAGCACACTGCGGGGTCTCGGTGCACCGTGCTCCAAACTCACAYGCCTGCACAGCCTTTGCTGGGTCTTAGAGAGCCACTCTGACCTGCTCGCCAGCTTTGAGGAGCTACATCCTAGGGAGTCCCCCAAGAAGAGGCGTTTCTTCCTGCTAGCACCGCCCACCCCTAGCAGGGCATGGGCATCAGGGGAAAGCAGAGCTAGGAGGGTCAGACAGCTTAAATCACCAGGAGTTAGGGAACCWCAGTGTCTTTGAAGAGCTGGGCCCATCGCCCACTAAGCTGAGGTCCGTGGAGGTCAGAGCAATCCTAGGATCCTGTGTGCAAGGTTTAATACTGCCAAAGCCTGGTACTTGTACAACAAGGGGCAAGGGTGAGTCGGAGAGAAGGTCCATGGGTTTGCTTCCTCCTGTTTCATGTAGCTCCAGGAGGGACATTCCTCACTGCAGTGACATGGGTCCATGCCCAAGAGAAGCTAATGGAAGGCAGCAGRAGGCATGGGCTGACACAGGACGGAAAATGGGATCCTATGTCAGCATGTGGCCTCGTGCTTACCCTGAGGAACACACTTTCGCTGTGGAGCTCTCCCATCCACCTCTCCCTCCGATCCATACCTCCTGCCACACAACGCGAGCAGAGTCGGCTCTGCACCGGCTGCGGGAGGGACAAGTTCCTTTCGTCTTTAAATCCCAGGGAACCCAGTGGCTGGGCTGAGCTTAGCCCCTGAGAGCACTGAGCTGCCTTGTGCCATGACAGAACCCGTCCCAAAGCCAGGAGGGGCAGAGCAGGGGTGCTGGTGTCCAGGTGATTCTCCTCGTGGAAGAGATTTCTTTTCACYCTGGAACACTTCACACTCGGTCTAATGGGGGACCCCGGTGCCGGCTCAGAGCATCCTCTACASCTCAGTGCTGGAGGTCGCACCAGCTCTGAGCTGCAGCTTCTCAACCAAGCGCGTGCAGCTGGCTGCCTCCCTCCTCCCATTTTCTTCCACAGCCTTATTAGCAGGCAGCCAGGAAACTTGCTGCTGCAGATGCTCCACCTGGCATTTCTCACTCCAGTCTGCAAATTCAATTTATTTCAGCCATGGAAGACAAGGTTATATGTTTGACAAAAGTCTTTTTAACACAAGATACACAGCAGCATCCYGGCTTTCCTGAATGCAGGCTGGAAACCCTGCTACCTGGTTCAAAACCTGTGGGAACTACAGCTTTCCAGCTTTCCGTAGGCTTTGGTAACCCCCTTGGGGAGTTTATATTGCACCCATGCAGCTTTCTCTCAGCTGTGTTCTGCCAGTGTACTTGTTTTCTCTTGATTCAGTTCCAGCTTTTACTTGTCCTTAAGATGCTGTGGAGATGTAGGGAGATAAACAGGGGCCGGGTGACTCAGGGACCCCATGGGAAAGGAGCGGGCAGAGCCAGGGGGTGGGTGCCAAATCCTCCYTAAATTCCTGTTTGAAAAAGCCTGTCTGTGAATAATAATTCAACGTAATAAWGTCATCTCTGACTGGTTGTAACTCTCCCTTCAGACCCTGAGGAGTGCGAAGCCCAGGAGGAAGGCAGCTGTTGGGGAGTGGAGGACATGAGCATCCCGGAGCACAGCCTACCAAGGGCAGGCAGGGAGGGCTTGCAGGACCAGCAGCACATCCCAGTGCCTACGAAGTGCTCCTCATCCAATGACCTCTGCAGACCTGGGCAGCTTGGAGGGGAGCTCCAGCTCTGCATTCAGGACCTGCTCATGTGGCTGTGGCGTGGTCAAGATTTGGCCCTCCCTGGGACTCCGGCTGTGCCTCCTGCGCTGCAGCCTGAGCTGGGCTTCGCCGCCCTCCCCTGGGACACACAGCACGGTTCGCGGGGGCGAGAACCTGAGAAGGCGTTTGCATTTTGCCCAGATTTTCCCGGTTAATCGGGACCCTTCAGTCTAGTCGCTTGCTTATTTTTTTAAAGCAATGAAAGAGATTTCCCAAATCCAGCCGGCTCTAAGATTACACACAGGCAGAGACACCATCAGTCTCTGTCAGTCATTCCCTCCGGCCGGAAAGTTAGCAGCAAAGGAGTTCAAATGCATGAGCGGCGGAGCCTGGCTCCTGCTCGCCCTCCCRTCCCATGCAGCCCTTCGTGGGTGCAAGGAGCTGCTGCTCTGACCTGGGGCATTACGTTCCTGCTCGCCCCATGCAAATGCTTGCAAAAGATGCTGCGCAACTAGGATTCGCATCCAGAAGCTTGTGGGTCTTTTATCAGCCCTGGAGGGGACCACAAAGGGAGCGAGAGAAACATTCTTGGTACAGCTGACAGTTTGATGTGGCCTTTGTCCTGATGGGCATTTCAGAGGGCGGCGACAAAGAAGAAACAGAGGGAAGGAATAACATYGAGCTGGGGAGAGCTGTGAAATGTCTGCTCCAATGTGAGGATGGGCTCTTCAGTGCCTTTCCTCCCAGGTGAGAAATCCCTCCTGTTCATGCCATCCAGGCTGGGCCCTCTGTGGGCTATGGGCTCCACCAGGAGAAACAGTGATTTCTTTATCAAAAACTGGTAAAGAAATCAAAAGCTTTGGATTATCACCCTCAGAGCCCTCTGAACCAGGGGTCTCATTTGGGGACAGATGCTGGCAGACAGAGAGGGCAGCACCTGCCTGTGCGGTGGCCGGAGGAGGGGAGGAAGCCCCAGCACCCTGCCGGTTCCTGCTGGCGTTCCTCAGCAGGCAGGGTTTCCTCCGCACCCCGTGTTTCAGCGAGCAGCGGAGGTGACTATCGTGCAGCCCCTGCCCATGGAGCCGGCTGCTGCAGGACGGCGTGGGGGCCAGGACACTTGCTGCAGGAGAAGGGGCACAAGCACCAGTTGCAAGAGGCTGGGAGTTCACTGGGGAGGGACAACTGCGTCTGCATCCTCATAACTGGGCTTTCCCTCGGCATCTGCACGGGGCACCCAGCTCCGCCTCACCAACTGGGCAGAAACATCCATAGGAATTACTTCCTTTTACGACGTCTGAATGAAACTTTTCCAGACTTTTCCTTTTCTCCAGAGGGAACAGTTTGCTTAATTTGATCTAAATTCAGGACAAGTCTTGATTGCTCTGAATCTGAATTTAACGAAGAAGGCAATAAACTGTTCATCTGAAAAATTTCATTCAGCGCCATCCAGACCTTCCTGCTCCAGCACCTGGCTGCCTGCGGGGAACGCGTGATTTGGAGAGCGAAAGTGAGGAAGGGGTACGAGGAGGTGACCACTTAAAGCACGCTGCATCTGGGGGCTTGCGCTGGCAGGGCAGGCATCTGCAGGCAGGGTGGTGCGGACAGCGAGGACGTGAGCTCCTTGCTGGAGAATGAGGAAGGCAGCACTTGCTGCACGAGAGCATCCTGCCCTTCCCTCCGCGCTGATGTGAAGCCCAGATCTGAAGCTGCTCCAGGTCGCAGCAGGGGGTTGGCAGTTTTTGTCCAGTGAGTGAGTGATTTATTGACCTGCGCCAAAGGACATTCTGCATTATTCAAGTCAACTTGAATTATCCAAGTCAACTTACAGTCGTGCTTCTCAGYGCCTTCAGATGTCCACAGTCCTTGTTCCATCACCTCGTGGTCACCACCAGGGCTCCTGCTGTGTTCTTGCACTCTTGACTCCTGCACAAAGCCAGAAGCAATAAGAGCACAAAGACACAACATAAACCTGACTCTTGCACCYGTGCCAGGAGTCATGTAGCACTGACTGGGACCTGGCTGGAGACTGGCCGTGCTGGAGCCTCGCTGGAGCCAGGCTTTGTGGACATGCTGAATGGGATAATCTACTAAAATCAAGTATCTTATCCTGTAGCTCATCACCTTGTCTGTCACATTTTGTAACTCTTCAGCTTGGCTGGAAGGATTTGGACACTGGTTATTCAAGCAGTACTTTTTGTATGTTGGCACGCCCCCTTTACTCACAAGAGATTAAAATTAGATATACTAGGTAGCAATGTTAAAAAGGAGTGTCTACATCAGTGTTAATCAACCCCTGAGGATCCCCATTGCTGTACTTTTCAAGGCAGCCCCCCTCCAGGGCAACATGGCAGGAGATGCTCCAGGTTTCCCCCGCTACAGCTCTGCTCAGCTCTGCTGCAGGCTCCAGCACCGCTGCAGCCCTTCCACTTCTCTTTCTGTGACCCTGCTTTGCTTCATGACCTCACYCCAATGTCGTACACCCACCGACTCCTTGCCCCAAGCTTCATGCCTCCAACCGGTGACACAAGCTGCCCGAGGAACCCCAGTGCCCACGAATCCCTTGAGGTCGCTCTCCTTGGGCCCGTATGGGTCTCCCAGACCCCCTCCCTGCTGCAGCAGGCTGGCGGGGAGCATCACCCAGCCCAGCCCCTCCATGCCTGCTGGGCACAGGCATCCTGCTCGCCTTAAATGCCCCGTGCTTTCTACCAAGGTCAGCCCTGCCTGCATGCCTCCGAAGACTCCTCCAGCTAAAAGGACACCAGTCATGGGAGYCCCAGCATTTCACTGACTAATTTACACTGGAATCAGGAAGCTGAGGTTACAGGGAGAAGTTATGAATGAAACGAGCCGGCCCTGGGTTCCACGCAGACCAAAGGCATTACTATCCTACGCGACGTGTAATTAAATTGTGGACCTCATCGCCACAGGATGCCGCGCAGGCCAAAAATACACACGGCTTTGAAATGAGATTAGACAAATTCACAGAGGGCAGACTCCGTGGTGGCTATTACATGGGACGGCACGCATACCGCTCCTGGCTCAGGAAGTCGCTAAGGCATCAATTGCTAGAAAATGGAAGGGTATCGCAAGGGCAGATCGCCTGCCTCTATCTGCCTGCAATTTGTCATCGTCACTGGCTGGGATAGAGCTACCTCAGCTGACCCAGGAGCCGCTGCAGCCCGCTCTGCTGCTCTCTGCAGCTGCATTCACAGATGCCTTGTGCTAAGGATGGCACCCTGCAGAGTGGTGGGAGTTTTGGGGACCCCAGCACCCTGCCCCATCCCAGCCATGTACTCCCCTGCATCACCTCGCCCTCTGTGCAGCCTCTCCCAAACCAACCCTCTGAAACCAGGGCTCAAAACCCTCCTCATTGCACATGACCACCCAGAGATGCTGCTGCTGCAAGGTTAGCAGTTCCTGGCACTCTGTGCCCAGACCTGTTCACAAGCCCGTGAACCCTTTGGGCTTGTCCTTTCTTCACACGCTCAGGACCTCCTGGGATGGATGAGCACCAACCCAAATCCCTGGCTTGCCCTCCCTGCCTGCCCAGCCAGCAGTGGTACTGCTGAGCATCTGCTCTTCCCGACTCCCAGCAATAAAATCTCTGGCTCTTCAGGCACCTTACCAGCAGCTCCGAGATGCTCCTGGTGCAGAACAGATGCCTGGTGCTCTGTCAGTGCCCGGGCTGAGACCATTGCCCAGCTTGGCAGGCTCCCAGGGCAGCCGATCCAGCTGTGCCATGGATTTAACGGCAGGGCTGTGGCCACGGCAGTGGGCAGCCCACACTGCATCATGTGCCCCGGGTCGTGTTGTCGCCCACCTCCGTCCCCGTGGGGCTCAGTCCCTGCACACCCCGGGGCTTTCTCCAGGCTCTCTCATCCCTCTTCTTCCCTGGCGCTCTGTCCTGTTTCCTACACCCCAGAGGTTTTTCATGTCCACTGGACCACGGTGGGCTCAGTTTCAGGAGTCTCTTTCTGCCCTGGGTTCCTTTGGCTGGAGTCTCCGCTCTTGACCCCTTTTACTCTGTATCTCTACAGCATCCCTTGGCAAGGAGTCCACAATTTAGTTCCACGCTGTGTCAGACAGTAATGCCTTGTCAGCATATCCATCGCTMCACAGTTTGGGGCTACACTGATGCCTCCATCTCTCCTGCTTATCTAGTTGCACCCTCTAGTCTGGCACTTGTTATTCTGCCTTTGGTCTGGTTTGGGATGCTGGGCAGGGAGTGTGGGAGCAGGCAGTGTGCAGACTGAACTTTGTGATTGTGATTACAGGGGACTGGTGCTCGTGGTTCAAACAGCTTGCCCAGCCGCCAACCTGCTGCTGGGTTGGCCTCGGTGCTGTGCACGTGGGCAGGCTGGTGCATGGGATGGGGCAGAGCCATGGCATGCAGCCTCCTTGCTGGGGTGTTTCCTTTGCCCTCCTTTGCACAAGCACAAAGGTCTGGATCCCCTATGGAAGAAGGAATAAAGTTCTGGTAAAGACTTTGACTTTGAGGCTTGTTTTTGATAGATCATCAGGAAAAAAAGATGAGAAATGATTAAGACACTGTCTTGAGGAATAAGGCCCAAAGCTTGGAGGAGCTGATGAAGGAACTGTGGGGAGAACACTGTTTCTTTATATAAAACCCAAGTGAGGGACCATGCACACGCAGAACCCTGGTTTGTGTGTGTCATTTTGGAGACACAAAGTGTTCTCACATCAAACAGAGGGCAGTTAGAGAAGTGTGGTTTGAGAGTATTGGTGAAAACATCCAGTACTGAAGAAACTGTGCTAAAAGACATGAGCAATTGGATGGCCTGCATGTGCTTGCAATGCTCGCAGGCTTGTCCTCCACTGCTGCCCCCACGACACTGCCTGAAAACAGTCAGCCTGAACACGGGGAGGCCTCCAGCCACGGTGTAAAGGTGTTTTAAACAGGAAGGGTGTAAGGGGTGTAAGCAGAGGAGCAGCACTGGTGAGATGCAAGGGACATGGGGCTGGTCCTCACTGCAAACCTGGCTTGCACAGACCAAGCAGGTGGCAAAGCCGTGGGGACTGAGCTGAACACAGCTTAGCACGCTGGCTGGCACCTCCCCACCCTACCCCAATATCACAGGCAACACGGGCAGCCTGAGCTGTGGAAAACCTTTAGCTGAAATAAAGCGGGAGCACAGCTGCTGGAGCAGCCGTTGCCCCACGAACGTGAGCGATGTCAGAAGCTGCATGGCCATTCCTGGGAATAGTTCTCCCTGCTCTTCTCTTTTGGGCAAGGCTTGCACATGTTATTTTGAGGGTGGAGAGGTAAGTGTCCAGCACCCAAGGGGCAGGAGAGCAGTGCCAAAGCTGAAATAAGAAAGCAGATGCTGAGCTGGGAGCGGGGCCATGCACACATGACGCCCGCGGTGCAGGAGTGTCTCAGGCTCTGGACGTTGGTGGGACACATGAGGACCCCAACAGCAGCCTCGGTCGAGTTATCAGAGGAGACGGAGATCAGGAAAAGTAGCTAATCTGTGTTTTGCTGCTCTTTTTCCCTTCCACCCTTCAGTTGCTCACTTCTGTGTGGTGGTTTTTTTTTTTCTTTTCAAAGGAATGACTTTTAATTTACTTCTTAAAAAAACAAACTTTCTGTCCTCTCAGCTCGTCCACAAGCCTACGCACTTTCTGGGACGCTGCTCACCCCTCTCCTGCCTCATCTCCATCCTGCCTTTCCCCATTACATGCTTCCCTCTCGTCCTCACTCCTGTCCCTCCTCCCACCGCCTGCATCCTTCCAACCCTGGCCCAGCTGCCCTGCCCCGCTCCGGGGCTGCAGGCGCTGCACACCCGCCCCTGCCCCCTTCCCAGGCCCGGAGGTACAAATGATTAGATTTTCAGCCCAATTAAGGCAGGCTGTCTCCTGGCTGGGACAGAAAAGGTTGGCTCTGGAAGGTGGGAAACAAGCTTTGACAGGTCCTGGCGTCCCCAGCGCCCTCCGATGGTTCTGCCTGCTGGGCTCCTTTGTGCTGCTCCAGGAGCAGGGCCAGGGCTCAGCTGGGGGTGCATGAGGGTCTCCTCTTGCCCCTCCTCTTCCCCAGCCCAGCAAAAAGAATAGCTAATTAAGAGGTCTAAACGCAGGCAAAACTAATTCCCTATTCAGAACTCTGACGGGCAGTGGGGAGGGAGGGGGAAGGCGGCAGGCTGTGAACTGGAGAGCATGGCATCATCTTCTGCAAGAGCAGAGGACCTGGGGGAGCGGGTTAACCCTCTCCTCCCTGCCCTCTGGGGGCTGGCGAGCCGGCCGAGACGCATCATCCCGTGTCCCTCACGTACCAGGGCAAGGTCCTGGGGTCCCCCCAGAGCAGTGATGCTCAGCCATGCGTGTTGCAGCTCCTGCTCAGCAGCACTGTCCCGACCCAGGGCTGGCTCCATCTCGGCCAGGCTCTGCGAGGAGAAGCTTCTGCCACAGGTTTTCCATCCCTGTCGCCCTCCTCTGCCACACACGGATAGCATCAAAAGGCCTTACTTGTACCCAGCAGTACCATGTCATCCCTGTGAGCCCCTGGACAGCYCCTCTGTCACTGTCCCAGTGCCGAGCCTGTGAGCCCACTGCTGCCTGTTCCCGATCCAAGCCTTGAGCCATGAGCAGCCTCTCGAGGCAGCTGGGGCTGGCCCCAAAGAGCTCAGCTTCCCATTTGCGCCTGGATCCTACAGCCCAGGGTCTAGCCCCATGTGATGCTGTGATACCATGGAGGGAGCACGGCTGCCCGTCCCATCCAGCCCTGCCCCTGCCCCGGGGAGGCTCCTGCTCACCCTGCCCAGCACAGGACGCCCCGAGCAGGACACGCTGCCTTTCCCTGGTTTCTGCAGCACGCCCTGAGCCCGGCACAAGCACTCTTACCCAGGTGGTCAAGCTTTAGGGAAGTGGAGGTGAAGGGCTGAGGCTGCTGGAGGGTGAGGCTCTGCTGGAAGTGGAGCCAGGGACCTTGGCTAGCCCAAGGAGATGCTGCTGGGATGTAATTTGCTTTGCTTTAAATAAAAGGAACCACATCCACCCAGATGATATTGAGGTGCATAAAGAAAGGTGTAGCACTCCTCAGCACCTGTGCAGGGACTCACATGAGTGTCCCTGCAGGCAGGATACAGCCTTTCATTTTCTACATGCACAGATCAACCTGTCTCTGCAAAGCCAGCCCCAAGGCCATGACCCATGCACAGCCCGTGCATGCTCTGCAGCCAGCATCAGGCAAAACCTGGGGACTGCTCCTGAGTYACCATGCAGAGGCACAGGGCGTGGGGAAGAGCAGGATTTCCCACACTGCCTAAAAAAGTCTTCCAGAAAAGCCTGTCCCCTTGGTTTGTGCACTCAGTGGGATCTGAGTTTCCTGGAGACTGAGGTCCTCACTGGACTAAGAGTGTCCCCCAGTAGGTGAGAGAGGAGATGGCAGATAGCCTGTGGGTCACAGCTACTTCTGCCTGCAGTAACATCTCTCTTACCTCCCTCCAACTCCTGCTGGACATGTCTGGGTTCACATCCGAGTGAGGATATCCCCGTTCCAGGTATCCCTGTCCTCAGCCACCTGGCCTCCCACTCCAGCGGCTGGGTGCTCACCCAGTATGGACCAGCAAATCTTTGCTCTCTCCAGGACAGCACTAATTCACACCAAGGATCTGGTTATCTAGTCCTAAAATCCAGCTGCTTTTCTCAGAGCCCAGCCTCCTCTGCTGTGCGTGGCACACTCAGGCAGCCCGTTTTTCCCAGCAAGTATTTAAGCAAGGCACCCCGTGGCCATCATCCCGTGCATGGTGCATGTTGCAGCAGGGTGATGCCTCTCCTGCAGCAGGACTGCGTGCTGCCYGCCAAGACTCTCCTTCCCAGGCAGTGCCTGAAGCCAGAGAGTGCAGATAGGGTCCTCCATGTCCCCACTGATGCAGGACACTGATGCCATCTGCACTGGCATTGAGTCCCGTGGGTGATGACAGGTGATGAACGTGCAGCCCCAGCCCATCCCCTCCTCCAGAGGTTATCTATAGAGGGATGAATGAATTCAATGATAATTAGCCTCCCGGCATGAATCGCTGCCCTGTTGGGAGTGATGAACGGTGCCAAAGAGCAATCCAAAAGCTTTTGGCTGCCAGAGAGCTGGGAACGTTCAGGCCAAACTGTGGTTAGGAGGAGACTGGAGTCTCCAGAACTTCCCAGTCTGTCAGCAGCTGACTGGCCTCTCCCAGCCCTGCCCGGGAGCAGCCGTGCTTCATCTCCCCTGGCTGGGTCTCCAGAGGAGCTGGAAGCAGCCAAGGGCTGGTGCAGGAGGTGCGAAGGGTGTCCCGGAGCCTTGTCCCCAGTGCACCTCACCACCTGAAGGGCATGGTGGAAGCAGGACTCTCAGCAGCAGACCAGGCTGTTCCCACCAGAAGCCTTTCAAGCCTCCTCGTGCTTCCCTGCACACGCTGGTGCACACCAAGACATCTTCAGAGGYTGCTGCAGGCGACAGGCTCCGAGTGCCTACTCCTGCCCAGGTTTGCTCTGCTCTAGGAAGGGTTTCTCCCATGAGTTTCCAGTAGCTTCCTGGGATTCTCTATTAAAAAAAAGCTCAACATGGTCTTGGTCTGCCTTTAAGTGAAGCATGGATTGCAATTTTATTTGTCTTTTCTGAAGGAAGCCCTCATCTAGTGAGTGTTGAGCAATCAGGTCTCATAGTACTATCAATCACTGTTTCTTGTACTACGAGTTGTATTCATTGGCACCACCCAAGATAATGTCCACACTGGGCCACGTGCCCCMCATACTCACAGCCAGCAAGAGGGCCTGCTGTAAATCTCCTTCAGCCTAAAGAGACAAGACAGATAGAGGGTGGGGGGAGAAACCCAGCTCTCTATTTTTCATTAAAATGGAATTATTTTCCTTAAAAGAAACTGGGGGAAAAGCATCAAGAAAAATCTGGAGAATTTCCATGAGGTTTTACGACGTCATGTCTTTCAAAGAGATTCCATAGAAAATATTAGCAGCCAAGTGCCTTCGTACTGACGGAGAGCTGGGGGAGATGGCCCTGGGTGATGTTACGTCTTGAAATGTTTGGGTGACTTGACCTGAAGCAGGAAGGAATGCAGAAATGCTGTCCAACATCTCCAGCCCAGCTTTCCCCAGGCCAGCCGGGGTGTCCAGCTGGCCAAGCGGAGCTGGGTRCCCCCATCCCTGGCCGAAGGGTGCATCCACCGAAGGGGAGCACACGAGCCGGGGCAGTGGGAAGGGATGCTCTGGGCCCCTCAACAGAAACAGCCCTCTTCCTGCTCGGGCTCCGTGGTGTGGACATTTCCTTGGTCTGGGCCCCAATTAAAAGAAGCAAATGGAAAGGACCGGAGAGAAAGAGTGAAAGAAACAACATTTCCTGCCTGAGGAGATTAACTCTCCAAATTACATGTGAACAGAGGGGGAGGCGAGAGGGGAAAAGGAAACCYAGCTTCCACCCCAATAAAAGCCAGTTCATTTAATAAAGGAGGAGCGAGGAGGGGGAAGGTGGCTGAAAGAAAATGAGGCTGGGGGGTGTGGAATTAGCCTTGTCAAACAAGGGGCTTTGCTGTCCCAGAACTACTTCTTTATTGTTCCAATTTTTCATGCTTACTTAGCTCTCAATGCTGCACAAGACAACAGCTCATTATCGGGGGGGACGGGACGGACACGGCTGCGGCAGTGCTGAGAAGTGGAAGGGAAATAAAATTTTTAAAAAAGGAGTCCTTTCCCTGGGGCTTCGGCCTCTCCCCCCTGCGTGGAGCTGCAGACGTCGTGGCTGGGAGGAGCGGGGCATTGCCGAGCCAGGAAAAAGGGTTTTCCACAACCTTTGGCACCAGCACCGGGACAAAAGCAGCTGACCCTGAAATGCCATCTTATGGCCCGGGGAGGGGGAAGGAGGGGTGACGGATGGTGACATGGAGGACTCTCCCTTCTCCTTGATGCTCCTGAAGCCTGTCCCAGTGGCTGCCAAGGGAAGAGGGGCTGAAGCGGTGCCAGGGCAGCCGGGAGCGCGGGGACAAAGCCCCCTCTGCCCCGTGGCCAGGCTGCCGTGTCCTTACGGATCAGCCAGCCAAGGCACATCTGTGGCATCATTGTCTACTAAACAACATCTGCTCTGACTCTGGAAAGCGACTTCCAGCCTCCTCCCGGGGCTCCTTGTTTGTTTTCTCCCCAGGATTTTCCTGATCAGATTGGCTTGGCTTACAAAGCCAAACTCACACCAGAAAGGGTATCAGGATGTTTGCGGGTAGGAAGGTTACGCTCCATATTAGTGATGCTGCCTTATAAAGCCCTGTTTGCACAGGCTCATAACTCTCCGAAAAATGCTCCCTTTTAGGATCAGACGGTGGGGACGGCTCTAAGAGCTAGCGCCATGAAGCCGGTGCTTTCCACCAAGTCACCTCCCAGCTGTACTCTTTGCACCCACCCACAAGATCAGCACTAGGGGAGAGGGCAAGCTGGAGGACACGCGGSGGGCTGAGGGATGGAGGAGCACTGGTGGGGGGAGAAGAACAGCTATGGCCAAGCTGGACAGTTTTCTGTGATCCTTGGTGGAGACCCAGGAAACAAGAGTGCAGAATGACCTTCCAGATAAATACCATTTGGAGATTTCAGCCACCAGCCAAGAGGTGGCAGCCATAGAGGACACACTTAGGGACACTCCTGGACCATGAGGAGCAGTGACAGCTCCAGTCAAGACTTGCTTGACACCTGCAATGGATGGAGGGGTCATTTTATGTTTTTAAATGTGTTCAGCTGCCTACCAACTACCCATAGCTTAATCAATTGTGGGATGACCAAGTACTCCTACACTGAAGCTGTTCATGAGCACTGAGACCCAGCAGTTGCCRTTGTCGCCAGTAAAATCTATGGAAGGCTTCCACAAATGAAGATGTTGGGCTTGGAGATGACTTGTATCCACATTCGCACGCTRCAGGTTGGGTCACCATTTCCCAGTGGAAGATGGTTAACTCTTCCAAAACAAAAGTCTCTGCAAAACCTCATGGATGTTCTCCAGGAGTGAAACCAAAATGTTCCCCCATTCTCTCCAGTCTGCTCGAGTTTTCCAGTTACTGGATGCAGTTCCCRCTTGGGAAGCTGCAAGTCCAATGAGGTCTGTTCTGGAGGCAGGAGGAGTGAGGGTCCCTCAGGACACCCTTAAACTTCAGGGGTTTTCCTGTTTACCAGGCACAGTCCATTGAGGTACAGGGTGCCACCGGGGAAAGAAAAGTTGCAGCAGCAGTACATCGCTTTTGGTGCCCAGGAAACCTTTGTAGCCCAAGAAGCCYCTGATGGACCAACTCCAGATCCACCCTGGCTATGGCAGAGGGTGCACCCGAGTTGTCCCTTTGCTCTGTGACAGAGGGCTGACCCTGGTTGCCTGGTTGAGAGGGAGCCCTGTTCTTACAGTACTGTGATATGAATCCTGGAAACTTCTCAACTATTCAGAAACAGCTCCTTTTCTCCAAAAATTCGAGGCATGCCTCACTTGGAGAGCTGCATTCCATCCCTCCCACCATGGCAGTGACAGCGTGYGGCAACCTCATATTTGGGCTGCAAGCCTGGGGAAAGCCCACCTGATTTTCAAGCTCTGCAGGGAGACTGCAGAGGGTGGGTTATGGCCCCCGTGTCACTGCTCTCTCAGAAGTGTCCCAGGTGTTCTTATGCTCAGGAATACTATCCCAGCACCCTCCCAAACCTCTGCAGCTGCAAAACCTTCTTCTAAGACAGCAGACRGAGAGTAAACTGGTCAATTAATGTTGCGGTGCCATATACTGGAGTACCTGGATTGCTCTTTGCATTGATCCCAGCAGCAGACTGTTTGGCCTGTGACAGCAAACACGAGCAGAGCAGCTCTGGGCAGGACCACAGCCCACAAGGTAGGTGTCAAACAGTTCAATTCAGCTGTCAGAGCTGGAGCTTCACCCRGCGGAGACTGCTCTTCTCACCCACCTGCAGTGGGCCATGCACAGGTTGCACGAGCAGGCGCAGCAGCGACGGGGCAGGCAGGGGCTCTCGCAGGCAGAGCCAGAGCCCTGGCACCCCACACAAGACAAGGGTGTTTGCAGACAGAACTGTTGGCTGTGAGGTCCAGTCTCACTGGGTCCTCCCAGCGTGTCCTGCCTTCCCAGCCTTCGGAGATCTCCCAGTCCCCTAACTGGAGGGCTGCAGCCAGGCTGATGCTCAGCAGCTCCCGGCAGCAGGTGCTTAGTGGGAGCAAAACGCAGCCCCTTGGATGGATGCTTGGTTCGAGGCAGGGCGGGCAGGCAGACAGACAGACAGGCTACAACAAAAGCCTAAAAACAAGGCTGAGACCTCGCATCACTGCTCAAAACCTTGCAGGATGGTAACCCCAACCTCTCCACGGAAAGCTGCTCCTCTGCGAGTTCTCCCATCCCCACTCAGGTGTGCTGAGCCCGGGGTGAGCTCCAGAGATGTGCTGCCACTTCCACCTGGGGCACAGGTTGGGTTTGTGCCTATCTGCCCCGGGGACTGGCACCTCCTTTTTCTCCCCCCTCTCGCCCCTCTGCACTCTCCTCCCTCGGTTTTGCCTTCAAACAGTAAGGAACAAATTCCAGGGATTTTGCCTGGGGGCCCACGGAGTGGGGATGCGAGCTGGTCTCCATCTGACTGCGACCAAGTCTCTCCCCCTCACTGGAAATTGAAAGCAGAAGCCGTGGAGCGGTGACAAAAATCTGCATTACGTTATGGCAACTGGATTTTTTTTTTTTTTTGAAGATTTTATAATACATCGTTTTGAAACTCTGCCAGTGATCATCATCAAAGTGAGAGGAGCGCCTTAGAAAGAACAATGGTGGCGGAGGGTGGGGGTGAGCAGGGTGGCTGGGTATTGATGTGTAATCCTTTTTAAAGCCAGTTCTAGAGACAGCATGAGATATATATTTTTTTTTTCCTGAAGTGCAGATACAATTTAGTATGGTAACGGCAGCCAGTAATACAGAGCTCTAGATAGAGGCGCTGGATTGCATTAGGGCTGCGCCGCAGTTAACCCCCCCCTCGCTGCCTGCCGCCTGCCCCCGCAGCTCCAGTCCCGGGAGGGCAGGGCGCGGGGCAGGGGGAGGAACGGGAAGCGCAGAAGGGTCCAAAACAGAAGCTCAGGAGAGACCAGATGGAGAGGAGAGGAGGGGAGGAGAGGAGCGCGCTGCTGCAGGCAGGGCCAGGGCTCCGGATCCTGCTGGGAATCACAATCCGGAGACATCATCACCTCCAAGGGCAGCAGCTCGGGCGCTGCCAGCGTGGTCTCCTGGGCTCTGCCAGTGCCACGGGCCGCCCGTTTCCTCCTCCATCAAAGCCCAGCCAAGCCGGGGGAAGACTCCCACGGCCCCCAGTGCCTTGACATCAGCTCCCTGGCCTGTGCACCTCCCTCGCTACCCAAGCAGTCATTTTTACTGCCCCTATTTCTCTCACTACAAGGGTTCCTCCTTCAAGCCAAGCAAAACACGGGACCTTTCCCAATCCCTGCCCTGCTAATGTCCTCCCACTGCATGGAGAGAGGGGAATGACAGATCCCAGCACATGTCTCAGGAGCAGCGAATGCTGCAAAACCCTGCTGGCACGGGGGGCTGGGGTGTCAGGGTCCCGGGGTGCTGAGGTGCTCCCCGGAGCCTGAGTCTCTCTTAGGTTCTGTTGGACTGAAAAAAAAGAAAAAAAAATCCCTCCAAACCAGCCATTCACTGTAATTTGGTCACAGCAACCGTGTCAGAAGCACCAATGGCTCTGGACAAAACTCATAAGGGTAAAGCTCATTATTTTGGCATCTTTGCAGCATGAAATAGCCATGCCAGTTGCCCAGGTGTGGTGGTACATCACGGGAAATCTGGTTTTATCCTGGCTTGGCTGGCCAGGTGGGAAGAGCCCACGGTCCCGCAGTATCACCTGCTGCTGCTCTGGAGTCCAGTGCCCTACAGAGCACTGGCCCTGCTCATGCTGGCCCAGGCAAGCTCGTCCAGGCCTGCTAAGCTCATGTCTGCCCTGCTCCAGGCTGGATCTTCCGAGTCTGCTGCTTGCTGCTGCTATGGGAAGTCAGGCTGGCAGCTTCCCCAAACGCCTTTACCAGCAGAGTCCAACCCTAAGCCATGTCACTCAGCCTTCCTTTCATGTCCATATCACTGAAGCACGGCTTCCCACACCTTCATAACCACGTTTCCTTCGGGGATGGACATATAACGTTTTGTACCACGTTTCCTTCCTCCAAGCGACTCATGAAAAGTCCCCGTTCTCAGTGAGCCCAATGCCAAGCTCAGTTGTCCGGCATGCATGGGGGCTGCTTGGCTGAGTCCCACGCACTTGTATCTGGGAACAGACCTCATCCCATGCATGTCAGGATGGAGCAGAGCCAGGGGGAGGCAGGCAGGAGGGCAGCAGCAGACCCCAGGGCAATACTTCAAAGCCTCTCCTGCCATGCCTTCAGAAGATGACGACACACCTGGGCTCACTGCTGGTCCATGCCGTCCCACCTGAAGTGTGCAGCGTGCAAGCGTAAAACAATGTTCACACATCCCACTCTTTCGAGTGCTAGGCTGGACGTGAGATGTTCATCTAAGCATGCTGTGGCTATATATCATGCACATTATGCCCGGGTCACCTTCTTCTCCACTCTGCATGTGCAGCAGCCTCTCCAGCGCCACGTTCAGGTGCTGTCTCTCTTTTTCTTGCCAGATGCAGATGACATTACATAGCAGCAATTGCTCAATTCCTTCATGGCATGGAGAATTGCACTGCCCATCAGAAACTGTAAATCTTCCAGGCAAACTACAGCCCACCTTGTTAGAAGTGACTGATGGCATCAGCTCAGAGCTTCCCAGCTTAGGAGATATCTTGCTAGCTAACGATGTGCTGATAATTAAGTCCAGTCCTTTCCAAGAAGAGCTTCCCCTACCCGTTAATCCCAACAGCAAATAATGTAGATTGACTTTGTCTTGGTCTGCAAATGCAGGACTGGCCATGACAGCTCTATCCCAAGAGCTCTCTGCTCTCCAGCATGGATGGGTCCCCACTGCACCCCGGGGGCTGGCTGGTTGGGGAGAAGGTGCAAAATGCCTCGGTGAGACGCAAGCTCAGCTGGGGGTCTGGCCACCCCCTCACAAGCCAGTGAGTGTGGGGACAGCCCCAGCTCGACATGTGGGTGTGAAGTGCGAGTTCATTGTGGTGGTCCAGGAAGGCAGCCCCGGGGTGCAATAAGGAAGATCAGAGAGCCCCCAGACTGAGTCCCACTCTCCATGGGGCAGACTGAGCTTGCTTGGGCAGCATGCACCGAGAGGGAGAGACTGTCTGGAGGAGCAATTCAGCTCCTGCCACCCTGCCCTGCTCCTTCTGCACATGTAGCACTGAGCACCACTGCACCGTGGAAGCAGAAGAGGCAAGCGATGGGCATTTTTGTGCTTGTCTGCCAGGCCGGTATGTCCCAGGCAGTGCGACATGCTAGGGTTGGATTGCCAAGTACAGATCTAGATTAAAACCCTCCCTGCATGTTGGCCTCATCCTGGAGCTGAGCTGCACAGGCTGTCACAGTTGGAGACCTCGCTCTGGCTCTCCAGACCTCCCTCCCTTGGATCATGCAAGAGACTCTTTCCCTCCTAGAGCCTTCCAGTGACACCAGTTCTGGGTATCATCTGCAGATCTGAAGAGTGATGCAAGCCCAGTCCCTGAGCAATTTGTTTTCCTGATGTTCTTACTCCTGCCAGGCCGGGTTGCCCTGTGCCTCCAGGAGGTGGTGAACGGCAGACTGAGGCCTTCCCCAGTGCTGTGCAAGATGCAGATGTCCAGCCTCTGCCTGGGAGAGCCCTGTCACTGCTCAGCACGGGCATCTCACCACTGTTTCCACCATCACAGGTCAGGCAGAGCACGACACTGAGATACTCTGGTGATAGGGCTGTAGGACACGGGGGAGTACAGGGGATGAGGGCACTTGGCCAGAGCTCACCTTTCCTGCCCCCGGCCCTTCTCCCTGCACGGCTCTGGAAGTAAACCGCTTCAGCAAGTGGGGGCAAACCCACACTGCTCCAAGTCACTGCAAAATGGGGCTGCTTTATGAAGCCCCCCTGGGCAGGCTGCCCACATGGCAAGGCTTGCTACATCTCCTGTTGGGATGACGTGGAAAAATTTCCAGCTGACAGGGAAGAGCTTCCTACTTCTGGTGTGAGCCTGAAGAGTCCTGACATGCCTTGCACCCACCTGCTTTCAGCAGCTGCCAGTCCTTGGCATGAGTTTCTGAGAGAGACCGCGAGTGGAAGAGTGAAGCGGTCTCCTCAGCTCAGGCCTTTATRCTCACAGGAGATGGCCTCAATCATTGTCATTAAGCCCATCATTATGTTGAGAGCATCACATGTTTATGGCTAGTATCAAGGGGATCTTTGACTTACAGACTGTCAAAGCCCAGACCCCGTCTTCCTGCCCACAGTTTGCATGCTGTGGCAAGTCAGTGGCGCTCGCGGTGGGGGAAATGGGGAAGGGTACCAGCAGTGGCAGCAGCTCTTTAAGGATGGTCCCAGGTAACCATGGCAGGAACAGGAACCTCTTTGCATTTGAGATTTCAAACCAGTGTCCTTTCCTCTCCACCCTTCCATATACCCCCTTACGTGCACCCATCTTACCGACAGTATACTTGGCACTTCCCCCAGACCTGACCCCAACCCGCCTGCCCTGTTCCTTGCTCTGGGTGGATGGGGACATTGTCCTGCTGACACTGCTAGGGCCAAGCCCTCTGACCCCGCTATGCGTGGATGCCACCTTCTAGGGGATGCTCCCCTCTGCAGCGCAGCCCCAAAGCTAGCAGGGCCTCGGTGGGCTCAAGGGGGGCATTCAGCCTRGCCAATCTGCCCTTTCAGTGGGGACCCTTCATCACCCGGCATTGCCTGGAGGCAGACAGCACGCGTCACTTGTGCCTGGCTCCAGCCTAGGTGACAAATGTCCTCCCCGAGACACCTTCCAAAGTTGTATCAGACAGGGTGGGCACAGGGGAGTCTCCTGCTATAGGRCGAGGGATGTGCTGTGCAGAGCCCCGAGGTCCAGCACGGGGGTGGACCCTGGTTTCCCYGTTGGTGTTGTCCCTCTCGCTGGTGGCCCTGGAGCTGGAGCACAGAAGAAGGGGCAAAGGGCTGTGACGGTGGAGTGGTGTCCCTGCCTGCTCAGCTGCTGCTGGCAGATAGAGCCCGCCTGCCTGCCTCTGTTCAGCTGTGTTTGGTCTTTGCAGGGAGCCTGCTGCTAGCTGCACCGACSCGGCAGCCTGGACCCGGGTGGGAGCCCACGGGGACACCAGGGAGCCCAGCTCCATCACCTCCTCACCCACTTTGCCCAAGACCAGGCTACCACTGGGTGCCCTGCCCTCCGGAGGAGGACGGACCCTGCCCCAACACATCCCTGGGGGAAGCCAGGCACTGCACCAGGGTGTTGGCATCTCTCCTTTCAACCAGGAGATGATGGGGCAGACCGGCCATCCTGGCCAGCTTGCCAGTGAGAGCTGTCTGTGGTGGGCAGCCAAGGCAAGGACCAGGCATCAAAACGCCACTTTCCCTCTGTCGTGGTGGCTTGCAGCCCATTCTTGTGGCTGAGGTGGATGCACCACGTCTGTATCCTCTCCTCCTGCTTGTGGGGCAGGCAGCTACTTGCTCCTCCCTTTCAGCCAGCTTCTGAAAGAGAAAGTCCTCTTCTCCCCCCAGTCCCACCCCTCCACCTGCCTCTCTGAAGGTGGAAGGTGAGGGGAATCCCCCCCATTAGCTAATTTGGGGGATTTCCTCCATGGCGGGCAGAAAAGGGGTCCAGGCTGTGTGGGGAACTGTCCTTCGCTGATCCTTCCACTCCTGCTACAGTACAGGAAAGTCTGGGGGTCCCTGGCCACTGCCTAAGGGGGGCCACAGGTCTCCTGCCCCTATAAAGCTAAAAAAAACCCAGCTACAAAATTTTGGCTCTTGCAGAAAGAAACGGGCTCCTCAGCCTTACTCCATCCCCTGCCCAGGCAGAGTCTTCCTCCTCTGCCATCCAGCCTTGGGTTGCCTTCTCTCTCCCAGTCTGGGAAGATGCTGGTCTGCTTTCTGCCGGATCCAAGCAGGACTGCCACCTCCTCCCTGCCACCCTCGAGTAACTTGGAGGCTCCCACATCCCTGTCCCCATGTGCCTGGGATGGCTCCCAGTCCCGACCCAGCAGCTCCCAGCAAGCAGGAGGCTGTGGGCTGCCTCCCGCCCTCCTTCTCCTCGGGTGCTGAGGAGGGGCCGAGCACACACACACTTGCACGCACTTGCACGCACACACGCGCACACCTCCGAAAGGAGCAGCCTCTGTTTAATGAAAAGCAACAGATGGGTGTAGCTGGCAAGTGCAGGCTTCCAGGGCAGGGGCGTTTAATGATGTCTTTAAACATTGTGAGCATGTCTGTCTCTCACTCGTGTCCCTTCTGCTGTGCAGTGGGGACGCCTCTCCCCAGGCCGGTGCCTTGGAAAGAGCCCTCTCACCAGTGGGGCAGGTCAGGGAGATGAAAGCATGCCTGCGAGCCCCAGCTCCCACCTCCTAGGAGACGGACATCGCCTCCCAGCCCGGGGACAATGGCGGGGTCTGGTCCCCCCGCGTCGTCTCTAGGTGATGTCACATCGATCAGAGCAGCCGTACCAAGGGGGGGGAACAAACACGCACGCACACAAAGGAGCCCGCTTTGAAGTCCCGYGAAGGAGCGTGCCTGCTGCCTCTGGGCTGCCCATACCTCCCAGCACTCGGGCTGCGGGTGTGTGTGAACGGGGCCGGGGCAGCACGGCACGCAGGGCTGGGTGGATGCCCGCGGCGGCTGGACGGGAGGGCTGGAGCCCATGAGCATCCGCTGCGCTCCTGGGTTGTGAAGGGGATGGACGCTTTGGTTTCCTACACCTGCCGCAGCCCAGTTTGCATGTGAGCCCTCCCCTAGCTCGGGCAATGTAGCAGCCTTCCCAGGGGCTGAAAAAGCCAACCGGCCTTTCTGTGGCCAGAGAGATGCCCACGGACCCCCACATTAACCACACTGGCCATACCGGGTTTCAAAGAGTTGCTCCAGGTTTGCAGCCGGCAGTGCTACCAGCGGTGACAGGGATTCGCTCGGCCACCAGAACCAGAGCTCCAATTACAGGAGGTAATTAAACACATTTGGGTTCTTCACATTTCTTTCCTGATGGACCAGTTTTCTCCACAACTGGGAGGCCTGAGAGATTTTCCAGCGAAAAAAGAAACCCTTGCCACACCGCATGACTCCAGGAGCTGGGGCTTCGATGGGAAAACACCAGCATGAATGCCACTTGTGCTGCCCTAACCGAGCCCGACCAGCCTTCAGTTCCTCATAAAGCAGAAAAGATACGGGCTTATTTAAATGCTATGGACTGTGTGTACCGGCAACTGGTATGCTGTCAGATTTTCTCCTTTGCTGCACACAGCAATGGTTCCCATCCCCAAAAGAAGGAGCATGAAGCACCCATTACCCTGTACCACGTCTGTCTTGCTCTCGCTTCAGCCAACGTTGTTGCACTGGTGGCATTACTGGAGTTACCAGGCTCCTTCCAGCCGGCTAYTGCAAGAAGTAAAACACATACAACCCCCACGGGACAGCCCGGGCCAAAACTCTCCGTGCTACAAACAAGTGAGATGAGCTGTGTTGCACGGGAAAGCTGGGCAGAAGAGCGGCGAGAAGGCACTGGTGTATGCAAGATGRGCGCACGGAGCAGGAACAGTAACCGCTGGACTGGAAGAGCTCCCATCCTCGCACTTCAGATGTGCACACACTTCAGCACAAGCTGCAGCATCGCAAGCTGCATCCCCAGCCCAGTCCGGTGCTGGTGGGACATGGAGGGTTTCCTATTGACTTCAGAGTTCATCTTGGAGGCTGTGCTTATTCCTCAGAGAATAACTCCCAGATTGGTATAATTTTCACTCATTTTACACACCCACTAAATGCCAAATCGGTGCCAGCCACCCTGGTTTCCCACCTCCGCCCAGAGCATAACTTCTGGCCCCAGTCACATCACAGCTGAACGAAGCAAAAGAAACTGTTGGCTACAATTTTTAAAAGTGACTAATTGTTTTCAGCATCTTCCTTTTAATTAAAAAATTAGGGATCAAACCAAAAACACCCAAGAAGAATTCAATTTTTAGAAAGAGCGGCGCACTTGTCATCTGGAAAAATCAGACGGCAGGCAGCTAAAAATAGAGATCTCCTGAACTTCTGAAAACTGTGCCCACTCGCGCTGGTTTTCTTCCGCTCTAGCCACACATGAAACCATCAAAACCTTTTCCTCTGCTCCTCTGTTTGGGCACCAGTTTAATCAAACAGCTCAGGGAACAGCATGCATCTGCAGCTGCCGGGGGGGCCAGCAGACAAACCCTGCTGACAAGTAGGCTCTCTGTAAAACGTGGCTGCAAAGTTTGTTTACAGTGTTAAATGTCCATGAAAGTGGCGGCGATATTTAAAAATAAGGATGTTTTTTCATCTTCTCAATGGAAGTCTGGGCCTGGCCTGTGTTGTTGCAGAGAAGCAACACGATGCTGCAGTGGGCTCCCGAGGCAAGGAGGATGGATGCTTGTGCCAGGACCCTCTCCCGGCTGCCTCCGTACCCCTGGTGCCGAGCCAGCACTGGACCCACTGTGACCTGCCGGCGTCCCTGCTCTTCCAAGCCACCCTGGACAAAGAGACACCCCTCGGTACCAGCCGCGCTGTGCATGCCGTGGGAATACAGGTTTGCTGATGCCTGCAGCCTACACGYGCAGCAGGCAGGGCATGCCCGCACTGCGATGCTTGCTGATGGAGACATGAGTATGCAACGCCCAGGTGTGTGGCTCTTGCTCTTTGCACTCACCGTGTTGGCAGATGGGCCCACATGGCACCAGGCACAGTGTATTTTTAAATGGTAGAGCATCTTCCAGAGCATCTCTGTCTTTAAAAGAACCACCTTGGAAGCTTGACCTGGAAATCTTCATAGCCAACTGAACGGGCAGTCCCACTTTGGGTCTGCTGCCTTGCACTTGGAGGAGACAAGGCATCCAAATACCAGCAACCAACCAGCCAAAGGAAAACACCATCACCATAGTGCATGCCTCTGGTTTGGGGGATGGGAGGGAAGAGAAAAGAAATAAAAAATTAACCAAACTTTTAACCAACGGTTCTAGGGCATCTTAAAAGGAAGGAGGTAAAAGCTTCAAGTATCATGTCCTTCTGTTGGAGCCTCTTTGCTCCGAACACATCTCCTCTCCCTTAACAACACAGCGCATTATTGCCCCTATGCACTAGCAAACATGCCCGCTGACCAACCCATGGAAAATGGTTGGGCTTTCATTTTCCACGGAGCGGGTACATTTCTTTGGCATCTTGGATGTCAAGCATTCCCGAGGCAACACGGTGAAAACACACTTGGCTCGCAAACAGGGGATGTTTCGGGACTGCAGTAAACACCAGTGCTACTCCCTTTCGGGGACTTCTCCTCCCCTCTCCGTAACCCAGACTGCGCCACAAAGGAGCAGATGCCGGCGCTGCTGCAATTTATTTTAATTCCAACCCCCCATCTTTTTCTTTCCCTTTTTTTTTTTTTTTTTTTTTTGATTTTGCGTGTGTCTGGGTAAATTTAGTTCCCATAAAAGTGAAGGACTGTCAACACCAGCTTTGGAGCCAACCATACTGCCGGCAGCTGTTGTGCGGGCTGTGCACACAAAGCCCCCGCATGCACCTCGGTCTGTCCCCCCCAGCCCCCATGCAGTCCTCCGGCAGGTCCAGCTCCCGACCCCCTCATCTCTATCCCATGGCCTGGAGCCCCAGCCCGGCCCAAATCACACAGCCTCCCCACCCCTGCTCCTCCCAGCCCTCCCGATCCCCTCAGCCTGGCCTGATCCTTCCTGATCCCCATCCATCCCCACACCCATGCTGCTCCTCCCAAGCTCCCTGTCCTCTCCCATTTCCCACACCCTCCCAAGATAGGGGCAGCTGGGCAGAGGTACCTTCAGCCAAGGCGCTGCCCCAAGGGCAGCTGGATCCTGAGGAGGGACAGGACAAGGTCCTGCTGAGGGACCTCTCCTTCAATGGAGGATGCCAGTAAGGGAGCCCTCCTTGGATGGAGTATCCCCTGAGATAGTTCTCCTTGGATAGAGGATCCCAATAATGTAGCTCCCCTTGGATGGAGGATCCCAGTAAGGTAGCTCCCCTTGCATGGGGATCTCATCAAGGGAGCTGCACGTGGCCCAAGCAGGATGGTCATGTTGGAGGGTCCTGCAGAACTCCCCACTCCCAACCCTCTGCCCTGTTCCTTCCCTGTGCTGCTCAGCATCCCTTGGCTCCCCCCAGGCATCGGCAGACCCTCAGGAGGTTTCATCCCACCTGGGTCTGTGCCATCATGGGGTCCCTGTGCGCAACCTCCTGCAGGCAGGGGCCCAAGGAGCTCTGCAGGCAGCAGCCCTCTGCCAACTGTTCTTCCACCAGAAAATTCCAAGTATTTGGGTCCTTCTCTAGAGTTTCTTGTGAAACGGTGCCTGAAGGACGCGCGGGAGGAGCACGTGCCCTGCAAAACGGGGCCAGCCCCACTCTTGCACATGGGTTCTTACCACTGTGCACCTCGGGGCACAGGGGAGGGGGCAACGCTCGGGCCAGGGAGAGCAAACAGAGCTCTCCTCCCTGGAGAGCAAACAGAGCTTATGCTCACCAAACAGCATCACCTCCAGAGTCCCGTGGAAACAAACCGCTTGTCATTTGGGTGCCGAGGGACCCCATCCCCACCGTAGGCAGTCCAAGGGGGACTCAAGGGCTGAGAGCCTCTCTCCACTTCCCCACAGCTCTAAGATCACAAGGGGATCCCCTTTTCCTCCCCTAAATCATGAGATGGGTCTCAAAGCCTCGGGGAGCGCTTGTTTTTCACAGCTGCTTTTTAAATGGAGGAGTTTGAACGTGGTGCTTTGGTTTGTGTTTTGATGCACCTTCACTGGTGCCCCCACGCTCCTTCCTGTGCAGGAGACCTCTCAGCACAGCACTGCCGGCCATTGCCCACACATCCCTCTGCATCCCTCCTCCCCCCCGGGAATGGCCAAATCCCCCCAGCTGCCTCTTGGCCTTGCTTACCTATGGCATCGCATCTGCAGATACCTCCTGCACAGTGTCTTGGTGGCTGTCTCTCTGCCTGGGGCCAGGTCCTGCAGAAGATCCAGCGCAAGTCTGGACAACTGGGCTCCCGCCATGCTTGCTGCATGGAAGCATTTTTCTCCGAGGCGAGGGGAAGGCAACTCCTTATTGGTGGCTCTTCTCCAGGTGATGGATTCAACCTCTATCAGAGAGCTGAAATTACTTGGGGCATGGCCAGAGGGACTCCGTGTCCTGCTAGGAACTTGCTCATGGTGAGAAACACAACCCTTGCTGGCAGACTTGCACCAGCAAGCACTGAGAGGCTCTCCGAAGCATCGAAACCACCTCTGCACCCCACTCCCCTTCTGAGGCTCCTAAACCCCTCCAACAGGAGACCCCAAAGCCTCCAGCAGGGTCTGCTGAGCTGGGTGAGGAGGACACGTGAGGAGCCCTCGTGCGGGAGCAGGTAATGCTCAGCCTGTCCCTGGCACTGCTAGGAGGTATGTCCTGCCAGCGCACTGCAGTCCCACGAGGACGCGGTCTGCTGGCAAGCCCATCCAGCCCCTCTGAGCTGCTAGCGGGCTGTCCCTGCCAAGGACTCATCCTGCTCCTGATCCGCTGGGAAGCCAACTGCGCACACAGCCGGGCTGAGCTCCTTCACCCTCTCCTGCTCTGCTGCGCAACTGGAGCCCTCTCTGTCCAGCATCTCCTGCAACCCGCACGGCCCTCCTGAAGGCTCGCCATGACTTCGCCTGTGCCTCCAGCCTCTTCCGTCCCTCTCCCCAGGGATCAAGGGGCGATCCACGAGCCGCAGGGCCAGGAGGAGCAGCCTGGGAGTGCAGTGAGGTGGGGCATTTGCCAGGAGCCAGCACAACTTCACCTTGTATGGAGGAGACGGCTGGGAAGCGGTTAACACTTTGGTACTGGATTGATTTCTCCTGGAAGGAAGGAAGTGTCCTCACGCAGAAAAAATGCAGAAATAACAGGGTTGGGGTTTTTTTTGTTTTTTAAAAATAGCTATTCTTTTTTTCCAGCCATCTGTGCCATTTGCAGCTGATGGGAGGGAGGACGGTGCTGGATGGGGGGAATCATTTGGGTTTGGGACCGATATTGCATTTACAGTGTGCAAAACAAGAGAGGACATCTGTCCCCAGTGGAGTATTACGCACAGATCTAGGATTTTAGTATTGCGCTCACGTCCAGTGCTATCATTACAGATGCACAGGGTGGAGATGGTCATGCACAACCCTGCTCTCCCTTGCCATCTTCCTCGTCTGCAATCTGCCATGGCTCCCTTTGCCCATGGGCTGCTCCTGTTATTCCCAGATCTTTGAGTGCTTTCTGACCACAACGGTCTCCTTCTAGCCTTCTCCCATCCCTTTTCCTGCACACTGATGATGCTGGGGAGCAGCAGCTGAGCAGCAGTCAGGAGCATGCCATCGCCTGGGCCAAAGGCTGGTCCTTCACACCTCCATGAAGCCAGCTGCGGAGAACACCTCCCTCTGCAGACAGGGGGTCTCCAAGCCTCTTTCAGGAGCAGCCCTCAGAGACTGCAGACTCATTCTTCATCCACATAAGATGCCATTGCACACAGCATCATCCCAAGCGCTCCCCGTGTAGTGCTGCAGCTAACCTGCGCTCGCTACAGATGTCCTCCAAAAACACTCTAACCCCTCTTTAGCGAGCCCTGTCACTGGCTATGCTCCCTGTTAGCAGCAGTGGGGTACTTCTGTCACGAGCCAGGCGTAAAACCTGCCAGATTTGTCTGCAGAAGAGGGTCTGGGTGCTCTGCTGGTGCTTCCACAGCAGGCTGGCTGGAGCACAGCAGCGGAGCCGCTCGCTGGGGAACCTCTGCTCGGAGCATCCCGAGGGAGCTCCTGCGCTTGGGTGAGCGTGCGGGAGGGGAGGAGGCTGCTCCTGCCAAAACTTGGTCGCATCGGGAAGACGGCAATGATGAACTGAGCCTCTGACCGGGTTGTCCTTGGGCACAGTCCTGGCACTCACACAGAGGCTAGCAGTCCTGGATGGGCCCTTGCTAGCCCTGCCACGTGCCTGGAGCTCAGTGAGCGGGCTCTGACTGCGGGCAGCGGGTCTTCGCCAAAGGCTTTTCAACAAAACCTTCAGCCTGACATTGGCTTTCGCTTTTGGCGTGTCCCTCTCCTGCCTTTCCTGATTATTTCCAATGGTGTGATCTCCCATGCAGTATTTTCAATCCCGCCAAAAGAGCTCATTTAAGTTGTTAGTGAATATTCAAATGAAGCAAGATGCTGCTCTGTTGGCTCGAGCGAGACAGGACCCAATTGGGTGCAACATGCGCAAAGTGTGAGGGCTTGAATGAAGAAGGGACCTGGGGAATGTGGCTCTGCTGGAGAGGTCCCACGTCCCCTGCTCCTGCCCTTGATGTTGGAAGGCAGAGGTTGGAGAGGAGAGGGGAAGGTGACAGATGAACCATGGGAGGGAAAAGAGGGAGTCGAGGGAGCAGAGCAGCCCACGTTAATTATATTATCTATATATAAATGTGAAGGTTTGCATGTGCCAACTGGAGGTTTGCATGCCCTGCAGAGCAGGCAAAGGGGAGCGATGTGGTCAGGAGGAGAGGCAGTGATGGCAGGGCAGAGAGGATTGCCAGTAGTGGGGAGAACCTGCCCTTACAGCAGGGAAGTGAGCATGTGCCCCACGGTTTGTTACAAGCCGTTCAGGCAATTAAGCTCACTTGCCTTGGGACTTCGGAGAAGCACCAGACTGGTGGCTACATCCCGTGATTTATAATGCATCTGATAGTTCTAGCCCATTAATAAAACATGCAGTTGGCCATGAAAGGCACATCTGCCTATTTTAAAGACTATAATAATGGATAAAGCTCTGACACATGGATTTCTGTAAGAAAACTAGCACTGTAAATAGCATTCCAAAATGATGTATTCCATCAAATTCAATGGGACAGTTATTGTATGCTAATTAAATACTACTGAACTATTCAACGGTTGGATGGTGAATAGAGACACGATTTTAGAAAGCCACACAGTCCCTCAGAACACCCACAGACTCCCAAGGCTTTTACTGCTGTCCCAAGCCTGGAATCAAGTCTCATAACAGGCTGTGGACAGGCAGAGCACAGGGTATTCAAAGGTCAAGTGACCTGTCCGTCAGGAGCTCTGGGAACATGAGCACGGCTGCAATCCACTGTCTGGGTGGTAAAATGATCTCAAACGAGGATTATGCATCCTGTCGCCTGGAAATCAGACCATCCAGAGCGTAACTTGCTCCGCAGTTATTCTTCTTCTCTTGGGAGAAGAGCTCCATGCACTCCTCACTGATGCCTCTTCCCCCTTCCTGGGATGACCTCCTGACTGCATTGCTTTCCAAGACTTTCTTTGCTTTAATTCACCTGGGCCAACCTTACTTTGCCTGTTGGAAGTACATGTTGGGCCCTCCAACCAGTGCAGACCCATCTCCATGCAGGCTACAAACAAGCAAACGCATGAAAAAGGGCCACTGCAAAGACAAGTACAGTATTTGCAATGGGAGGAGAAGTGTGCTGAAAAAGACAGGTCTTGCCCCAGCTCTAAGCTGACCTGCTCGGGGCTCAAGATGATCACTGGCAGGGATGGGGAGCCCCAGGGGAGTTCCCAGGAGTGGTGCCGTGCTCCATAATCCCACGGGAAACCCTTCTTCAAAATCCTGTGCTGTGGCAGATCAGCTCTCAGCTAACTCCAGCCTGCAGGGCTTCCTCCTCCTCGGCCCTTTTCACAAACAGCCAGACCGAAAGCTAATGAAGTGGAGACAGACAGACAGAGATATTTCCAAATCTTCACTGGTGCCTGACATTATAACCTAATATGTGGGATCTCGTTCCACCCAGCACCTTGGTCTGGGAGCTTTTGCACGATCTAGCCCAGGACTGCCAAGCTCTCTGCATAAGAGCAGTGTATTGATAAAGCCTGTGGACACTTTCAAGTCTGCTAAAAAGATGTTTCGAGGTGACAGATCTTAAGCAACACACAGAGCTGAGCGCTGCTCTGCTCTCCACACCCTTCCCCGCTGCCAGGGGAAAGCAGCCACTATCAGTGATAGCTGGATCCAATTTATTAGGCGCTTCGAGAAGACATTCATCAGGCAAGGAGATAAATAATCTTCAGATGGAACAATTAAATTTAATTGCCTGAAGATTATTTGTCTCCTTCCCTGATGATTGTCTCTGCTGAGCGCCTTATAAATTGGATCCAGCTATCAGCAATATTAACTGCGTTTCCCCTCAAGACTGGCCCAGCTGCCCAGACCAAAACACTGGGCTCAGAATAAACTTTCACTGTTACGCATCGAAACCGAGGTTGCCTCAATGCTCGTGGGCGTCTTTTTCCTTGCAGATAGACAGGTCCATGGTCTAGGTGACTGGGTTTTCTGGTCCCCGGTGGGTGCATCCTGAGCTCAGCAGTGCCGCTCCTGCTCCGCCAGCTCCGTGGCAGTGATGTCCTGCTTGGCAAAGGCGAGGTGAGCCCTGAGATGGACCATGCAAAGCTTCAGTGAGCTGGATTTTGCTGCAGCTGGAGAAAYGAAGAACTGAGGCGGTGGGATCCATAGCATGCTACAGAGCAGAGACGGCATATGTGGGAGCGTGCTTGTGCTGGCCACGAGAGAAAGGGTGACAGAGCCACATCTCAGACTGAAGAGACCTTCAGCATGTGTGTGGGCTCACTAATGCCTGTCCCAGTCAGTCTGCCAGCTCGACGGCCAGCAAACCGTGGGAGCGCGACTTTTCCACGTAGAGGCAGAGCGAGGGTAGCCACCATATTCATGTTACTCCAGGCCAGGACCAAAGCTGGAACCTCTCCAACAACCCAGAAGCCATCAACTCCCTCCTCTGAATACGTCTGAAGTCTGGAAAATATCTTAAATATGGGAGAGGAAAGGGAGGGGTTTGATCCTCAGCTGGTGTAAATCAACGGAGCTCCATTGACGTTGTTGGACGATTACTGAGACTTATGTCCTCTGACCCCAAAAATTTCTAGGGAGGGAGGTAATGACTGTAGAGCATTCCAGTGTTGCAAGAGATCTTCCTCCAGCCTGGCTGCAGGAAGGCTGTAACTCCAGGGGCTGGGAAGCACGGGGATAAGTGTCTGGGTGAAGGGAAGGGAGATAATGCCCCGAGATTCCCGGCTTTGAGTCCCAGTTGGAAGGCAAGCTGGAAACCCGAGAGGCTGGGCTGCAGGGACCATGTACCACGGGGAGATCTCGTCCTCCTGCACCTTTCTGAGTGTGGAGGATGGACRGCTCTGGATAGGAGCACCATGATGTCCTGTTCTCAGCCCACCTCTGGGCAGTGGTGGAGTCTAAAGCGTCTGCCAAGCAGGACTGAGTCCAAGTCCACCGGTGCCCACCCTGCACACTGTGCACCATGGGAGCAATCAGCAGCTCACCCCACATCATCCACCCTGCCTGCCTTGGGAGATCTTTGGGTTGTTGGTGATCGCYAAGAGCCATGGGCAACGCAACCCTCCACTCAAACGCTGCTGATCCTCCGACAGATGAGCTGCGTCCAGACGTCCCCGAGTGAAAGGCAGCGTTTGGTGGTGCGGGCCGGGTGCCAGCGCTGTGTGCTCTTTCCTGCGAGCAGTGCAGAAAAGACCCTGGAATCAACATGTTTACTGACAGACTCCTGCTCTGTTGGCCTGGTTTTCTAAGGAAATGAAGCTTGTGCAATCACATTGTCTGGGGGTGTCTGTTCCTAATAACTTCTCAGTCCACCAGCCAATTCCAATCCAATCTGACGGAGGGGGAGAGGTCTCAAAATATTGCGTCCTCCCAAGTCTCCCGGCAGTACGCTGGGTGGCTAGCTGGGTGCAGGTAACTTGGACCAGGCAAGGAACGGAAGCATCTTCTATACAAAGTCACGGAGAAGAGCAACAAGGTCACAGTTGGCTGCCAGTAGGTAACCCACAGCCCCGTTGGGAAGAGGACCTCGCCAGCAGTGGCCAGAGCTGGATGTGCACCATCAGCTAGGGGAAACATGCGTGTCCGGAAGGACGCGAGCTCCAGCTACGCAGGGCCTGGCGCTGCCTGCAGTTAGCGCACGTCTGGGCAGAGGAGGACAGAGTCTGCAGCAAGCCATGGCTGCCAGAACGTGTGGAGCTGAGCGCTGAAAAGCCTCCAGCTCCCCGAAGCGCCGGGGCTGAGGGATCCTCGGCTGGAAGGCGTGGGCTCCCAGTGGGCAGAATTCTCCCTTCCGCTGGGGACGGGCGCTTCCAGGAGCGGAGCCGCGCCGCAGGCGCCTCGCCAAGCAGAGCGGGACCCGCGGCCGCCCCGCGTCGTGTCTCGTCTTGCTTCCGTCTGGACAGGATCTGGACAGCAGTGCCTTGTTTCTCCTCTCGTTGACGCTGGTTTAATTTGCTGAAGGCGTTCGATGGTGCACATGGTCTCTTTAGCTCAGCCCTGCCAGTAATATGAGCTTAACAGAGCTGGAGAGGACTTTTTTTTTTAAGCGCCTATACAAACATGATTTGTTTAGTAATAACTCTTCTTCTGTTCTGTTTTGAAGGGGATGATGGCTCTGGGATCTGAGGGGCTGGGAGACAGCTCAGAGCTGCTCAAATTCCTCTCCACGTGCTATCAATTAACGTCTTCATTAAACACCCAGATCAAAGCTGCTTCTAGCCGGAGCATGACGGCGCAACAGAGCTCGGCTTCATGAAGTCACCCCCAGTTGGTGACAAATTTAAAAGGGCTTGGTTTGTCCTGTACCAGYCACACATGGAAATGGGAGACAACTGCCAATGGAGGCAGCGAGTGTCCTTCCTTGGCTCCCTGTTGCAACCTGGACCAGAAAACAAGACCCAAGTCATAGTGAGTGATGGACCTGCTGCACGCGTGCTTGCTGGGAGAGGCACTCCCTGAGGTGGTGGATCACCACCCCTTGCCCAGCAGCCTGCTCCCAGGCCAGATCTCTGGTCCTACCGGTGCCAAGGGCAACTCTCCAGTTGACTTCATTGAGACCTGACCTTGAGTTAACCTAGCAAAGCAGGAGGGCTGGCAAAGTCATCTGGAAGGAAACACCACCATGAAATTGTCCAGATGGATGTTTCCTAGAGAAATGTTTCCAACACATCTTCTACCTCTATTTTACTTAACCTGTAATCCAGGAACCCCAACCCCTGGCAGCATCCCAGCTGCCCGTCTGCACCACCATGCACATCCTTGTGTGATCAGGCCTGACCAGCAAGGGGCCACAGCCTTCTGCTTAGCATGGCTCCATCTCTGACCCACCAGCTGACCCTGAGATGGTCAATCCTGCATCCTAGACTTGTACAAAYATTTGTGCATCAGCCTGGTGCAAAAAGGTACATTTACACTTACAGYCAAAGCAACAAAACCTGGGATTTAAATCCCTGTGGCAGCTTTGGTGCACCGTTAATCCATGCTCAGTGCTCAGCCTAGAGTGGAGCAACTGCAGACCATATCACAGGGTCTTCCCCTTGCAGAGCCCTTCATTAGACACCAAGAAAGCTGAAACCTTCCAGGAGACCTTGCAGCACTGGGTCCCATCGTGCAGGCAGGCCATCCGCCTCTCTCTTCCCACCCTCCTTCCCAGTCCGAGTGTGTTGGGTACCACCACCTCACCATGATTTCTGACTTGGTGCTTGCAGTGGGTGGGATGGCAGGACCAAGCAGCCCCTGCAAGAGGATGCAACTGGGCATGGCCGGGGTATGCCCGCCAGCCTGGTGGTGTGATCCACGCTCACGTTTCACTGACGCTGACCACAGGGTGCAACAGTGGGACCCTGGTGTATTCTCCCTCCTTTGCTTCTATGCCCAAACACACATGGTATTTGTGGCTGCTCTACCAAGTGCCACCCAAGGGAAGTTTTCTTTAAAGATATATGGATYTATAATTAGTTTATCATTTCCCGCATCCTTTAAGATAAATTTAGTAGAACTTAGCACCTGGTTTCAGCTTACTGGTGTCATTACAAGGTAAACTGCGGGCAGAGTGAAAATCCAGCATGCACCAAAGTGTTGCCCTCATCTAAGCCGTGCTGTTGTATGAAAGTCTCCACCCCATGACCTGTTGAGCTTTGCATCAATGAATGGCGCTGTGGGSGACCAGGCTGGGTTTGTTCTTAATGTAGATCAATTAACCGAGTGTGTTGCTCATGAAGGAGCAGGAACAGCAGTGCTRGGGCCAGGAGTAGCACAAAACTTGGGGAGATAACATCTCCCAGTACACTCCCCCACCTCAACACTCACCCAYGAACCACAGCACATGCTGCTAATCCTGTCTGGGATACTTTGTCCCTCTCTGCCCCCTTCTCCAGGCAGCATGGTCAGGAGCTCAGTGGGATGGATTTCTGGGACCTCGGTGGAAGCACTTAGTGCATTTAATTTCCAGTTTTGAGGCATTGTTGGAAACTAGCTGTCTTAAGGGAAAACGCTGGGAATCAGGTCAACTGATACCATCAYGGTGACGGGCCCTCTACAACTGCAAGCAGCAGCGGTGACATTTGTCTGCACAGAGTGCTCTGTTGTGGTTTGGATGTGGCTGGCACCACACGGGGCTTTGGGGGAAGAGAGGAATGTGGCTGGCTCAGGAGCWGCGCTTGCAGCTATTTCTGCCACAGCAAACTGCACCTCGACGGCGGAGCTGCTGTGATCTCCTGCAGGCTGGGCAGCCAGCTCCAGCCTGGGATTTCCTGGGGGCTGAGTCAGGTGAAAAGTGGGTACCAGCCAGCTACACCCCAGCAAGGAGCTGCAGGATGCGCACAACGCCGCTCTGCTCTTAGCCAGTGGCTATAGCTCCTGCTGCCCACCACCCCATCCCAAGCAGTGGCACGGCAAGTCTAGGAATGGGGTCCAGCAGCTCAAAAACAGTCAAAGAGCAAAATCATACTCTTGTTGCTATCTTAATTTACAGATCAAATTAAACTACTTCACAACAACCACGTTTGCATCTCCAAAGGTTCTTTGAAGCCTGAGTCAGCAAAGTGCATGCTCAGCTTTAAGCATGTGGTTTACAGCCTATTGGATTAAGCTGGAGCTTGAAGGAATAAACATACAAAAAACGTTGTTTTAACACGTCATCCGTTGGGTTTTTCTTTTTTCTTCCCACCAAAAATGCCATTTTAGCCATAATATAAATGTTCATAATAGATTGTTGGTTTCAACAAATGGTATCTTCCAAAATTCTTGAGTTAGAACAAACTTGTAGATATTCACTGGCCTGTTTCCGTGTTTTGGTTTTTCAAGTGAAAATTAGTTTGGTTAAAAAAAAGTTAGTGGTTTTTTTTTAAAAGTGGAAAATATAATAAAATAAAGCACTATTGCTTCCTCATGAGTTTTACTTTCGTATTTTCAGTTCCTGTTTTCACGGTGTTTTATTTTTCAGGTCACTTTGGGAACAGAACACTTTCCTGTGTCCCGGGAATTTTCATGGGGTGGAAAGAGCTGTTTTCTGCCTGGTCTATAGCTTGGTTTGGAGAACCTCAAGCCAAAAAATCCTAGACACACCAAAGTCAGCCGGAGCTTTCTGATGGTGCTAACATTACCAGGACTCCCATCTCCTCCAATCCAAGTGTCTTTGTGGTTGGGAAATAGCAATCTTGGTCTAAAATCTGCATTGTCCAGCCCAGTTCCACATGGGAAGTGGCTTTGCCCACAGCGTACAGAGTACACCAGTGTGTGGTTTCTCGGCAAAACCTGGGCTGTCTGAGTAAAGGCTACTTGACAGTGAGCCTCAAGCCAACAGTGTTTTGCTCAGCGGCTGCTCGGCGAAGCTGCATCCTCAGTGGGCACCTGTGCTGGGGACGGAAAGTGTGGGCACTCAGCAACCCCTTGATTCACCCAGCATAAATCTGATCACACCACATTTCAATTATATGGCAACTCTATTTATAAGCTACATGGGTAAACAGTCCATGTAACTGCACAGTAATTGCACAGAGTTCCTACAGATGATAGAGCAATAATTAAGTTAGTAATTGCATGTGCCGGAATAGCCCTAGAACTTCTACTGCGTTTTGGATGGCTGGCACGGCTCTTGCCATTTCTCACCTCCTGTTTGAGGGAAGAAAGGCTTCCACTGCCTTCAACAGATCGGGCTTAAGAGCATCTCTCCTCTGTGGACATTGCAGCTGCTTTATAGAAAAGGTAGCTCTTCAGCTTTCGCCTGTAACCAGAACTAAGGAAAGAAATTCCAAAGCAGGAACATGAGAGAAAAGTGTCCCGGGGAATAAAATAGGAGTGGGTGGGTGGAAGAAAAAGGCAAAAAAGAAAAAAAGCCAACCAAAAACCCCCATGTCTCAGACTCAGAGAGCCAAATCTTGGGAAACACAAAGCTGGATTAGTGTCTGATAATCTGAGCCACCCCCTTTGGATGAGAGAAAAAAGATGCAGATGCTTTAGAACTGATGCCAACAAGCTCCTGATTTTGGGGAGGAAATTCAGAGTGTCACAATTCAGGTTTATTTCTATGAATCCATAAAATGTGAGCAAAATATCATGCAGGGATGGCTCTTCTGGTGATGTAAATTAATACATTCCCATGGAATACTTCATGGAAGTAAGCCAAGTTTCTCCTGCTGAGCTTCTGGACCTGGGTCTACCTCTGAGCAGAGGGAGCAGAAGACCTGGTTGCTGGATTGGACAAGCCAATGTTTGGCTTTGACTGTCGCCAACAGCAAAAACTAATACACTGATCTGCATTTAAACGCTGTTAATGACGGAAGTGATGTTCACAAAGAGATGAAAAAACCCTCACAAAGTACAAATTGTTCTGCAGCGTCATCTTTTGGTGCTCCACGGTGCCTGGAAGAGGAGGCCACATGTCCCAGCCAAGAAGACTGGCCCCGGCCTCCCAGGCAAGGTAGGAAATGCATCCCTGTGCGATGCTCGCTGTTGCCCTCAGACCCTGCATGCTGCCAGCTGGAAGGGAAACCCCAGAGTCATTTGGTTTGCTGTTGGCTTAAGGTCAGCAGGAGACGAGCAGCGTTGGCATAGCGAGCTTTCCTATTGAGCTCAGGTTTGTGGACGACGGGCTGCTCTCGATTTCTCCCAGACCTTTGCTTCTGCCCCACCTCCCAGGTGAGTATTGCTTATATCTGCCCTCACCCCGATGAGATTTTTAAGGCTGCCCCATCCACCAGGATGCAGGGCTGTCCGGGGTAGGTAGGCGTACGGCACCCGGGGAGGGATGGTGTGTGCGGGCGGGCGGCTGGGTGGCACGCCGGCGCGGCGGGGGTTCGTGCGCACCGGAGGGGCTCGCCCGGGCACAGGTGGGTGCACGGCACGCGGGGGAGTGCAGGCGCGGGCGGGCACCGTGGTGTTTGGGCCTGGATAGTGGCAGTGCCTGTGGCCGGCAGTACTGGGGACACGGGCACTGCAGGGACGGTGATGTCTGTGCCCGGTGATGCAGGTCTGCGTAGGCACAGTCCCTCTGAGTCCTTCCTAGGGGACTCTCCCCAGGACTCTAGCCTGCTTTGCTCATTAAAATCCTGGGGAAAAGGGATTGCTACAAGCAAAACGATGCCTCTTCCAGCTCCACCTCCACTGCTTCCCCATGCCAGGAGACAGCAGGGCTGAGGCCAGGTGCTCTGGGGATCTTCCTCCATCACCTGTGCCATGGTGCACACGCCGGAGCGAGTGCCAGGCTGGTCCGCACTCAGAAAGCCCCCTCCGCCAAACCCCTCTCACCAGTGCCGTTAGCACAGGGTGCAAGGAGACCTTCCAGGGCAAACACTGGTAATCCTTGTGCTGCTGAGAGCGCCTGCCCTGGCTCCTCCTCACCTGACAGCAACACCTCGTCAGGCCGTGCCAGCTGCCCAGGGAGTGATGCTGAAGCCGGTGGGAAGTTGTCAGCCCTGTACCCGCCTCGCTCGGGCCGCTCGCTGCCAGGTGCATGGCTTTGGGTTGGAGAAAGAAGGGAACAGAGAGCAACTGAGGCACAGGGGGGTGAAGAAGTGACAAAGCAAAACTTGAGCCCCCTAACCCAGAGCCTCGATGCCCCTTAGGGCCTTGAGCCACTAAGCCCCAGTCTTAACTGTAACACCATCCTGCCTAAGAGCGTGTGACATAGCCTTCAGATATTTAAAACCAACCTTCATGTAAACAGCTCACGGCTCCAGGCTGGTTCAAGCAGCCACATCGGCTCCCCACAGCCCTTAGCACTGAGATTATAGCCTTAGAGACTGCCACATACAGATCCCACATGGTTTCTGCTCCTACTCCTTGGCCACTGGAAAGGGCAGGAGAATGTCTGAAGGCTTCAAGACCTGTTTGGAAAGAAAACATTGCGATGTGGCCATGAAGCCACCCAGGGAGAGAAGGAGAATGTGAAAAGATGCAACCACCTTGCAAGTGCCATTCTTCAAGAAATGTTGTGCAGCAGAGCCTGCCCAGAAACGTCTCTTCTTCACCCAGGCCCTCTTTGCCCTGCTCTTCATGGTAGTCCCACCTCACCATGCGTCATTTACCAGCGCAGAGCAGAGGTGTCCGTACAGTCRATCTCATGGGGTTGAAGATGTGTTTGGGGGAGGAGTGAAGCTTCCATCAGGACATCACATGTCCCAGTCCCCTGGTAGGGRGGTTTCCTACACGACTGCTCTGCAACTCCCATCCTTCCCGCTCTGATTGCATCCAACTGAACCCCGGGACATGGTTTAGTGGGCATGGGTGCTGGGCTGATGGTTGGACTCGATGATCTTAAAGGTCTTTTCCAACCTTAATGATTCTATGATTCTACGATTCTATGAACTCCGCTTCTACCCAGGCCCCTGCTCTTTCCCTCTTCCTCTTCCAGGCAAGGGGAGGAGCTCCCATGAAACCACGTACTGCTTTTGTTCCCTGCAGCCAAGTGATACATCCTGCTATGCGGCCAGAGAAACTCCTGCAGAAAAGCACTGCAYGGCCAGCGAGATCCTCCCATGGGCAGGGGCTCTGCCCTGAGAAGTGTGGGTAACCAGAGCCCAGCAGGGTCTAGCTGCAGAGCTTGCCCCATGTCCACCCCGGCCAAAGAGTCAGCGCCTGGCTTTGGGTCATGGCTCCATCTCTCTGGATGAAGCAGGGCTTCTAGGAAGGGAGAACAATTGCTTAAGAAAAGGGGAGGCCTTTTTCCCCTCTGGGGTCAAATAAAAGGGCAGCAAGAGTTGCACGGTTCCGTGCTCAGGAGCATCAGGAACACAGATGTAGCTTTCTGTACATAGCCCTGCTCTAATATCGAATTCATTCTGTATTCTGACTTCCAGAAAGCCGCTTAATAGTTTTCCACCAGTCGTGCCTTGCCTCTCCTCTGCCCCAGGCTCTGACCATCAGTAGGTGACGCATGTGAACAGGYTCTTGCCAGGGAAGGGCTACCCCTGCAGCTCCCGCCTTGTCGGAATGTCGATGCCCGCAGATGCCCAACAAGGACAAACTCCATGGGAACCTCTACACTCACCAACCTGCTTCTTCTTGACCTGCGAAAGCGGGATTGGTATTAACCTGAGGAAGGAGACGAGTGAAGGGGAAAGGAGATGGGAGAAGTGCCTTTTTCAAATGTTCCTTTGCCGCTCGCCTCCACGTCCCATGGCGGTGTCTGCGCTGACGTCAATGCGGTGCTGTTGATTTGCACCAGCTGAGGGGCTGGCACACGATCCTCCCCTTCAGAGTGGCTTTGACGTGGGGCGGCGAAGGGCTCGTGCTGGGATATATTCCTGCCCGCGCCGCACAGCGTGCCGCTGGCTCTCTGCAGCACGGCGCGGAACAACGAACCTCCGAATAGTGTCGGCAGCCGGCAGGCAGACCCCGCGCGGCTGCCCGCAGAGCCCCTGCCTTCATCCCGGCACCCAGGGACAGGGGTCTGCTGCCCAGCCCGAAGCCCTCCAGGCAGAGAGAAGGGGAGCGAGGCAGCTGCTAAAGGGGCATCAGCAACTCGAGCCTCACCTTGCGAAGGACCGCCAGCCTCGCACCTTGCTTGCTGCCGCTCGCTTGAAAAGTGTTTGCGCCAGCTGCAATACAGCTGTGAGCTCTCGCTGCTTTCCACGCTCTTCTCCTGGTGTTCTTCCCTCGGTGGAGGCTGCAGGACCGGATTAATGCATTTAACTGCAGATGCTCGGGCCCTACAACCATTGGGTTTCCAACACCACGTGGAGGTGACTGCCTTTGCATGCCAAAGCTTATTTTACTGCCTTACAAAGCTATGAAGCCCAGAAAAACATTTTTAACTTGCACTTCGCTCCCACACATGCGATTTGCATGTTAATGTAAACCTCCACTGGGTGGAAAGCATCCCATTAAACGCTCCTGGGAWAGATGAACACAGCCCTTGAAATCAGGGCTAATTTGGGGGATGAAGGAACTCTACACATCAAGCCGCAAGAAGGAAGAGAGTGATACGCAGTCAGCAGCAGTCATCTTTACTATGGACCACAGGAGATCAGAAAAATAACCTTGTTAACAAAAGACCTAGTGGCTAACAAAATGTCATGCTATAGGACATACAAGAGAGGCCAAGCACAATCACCAGAACAAAACAGCAACCGAGGAGGAAAGGAAATCCCAGGGTGGTGCGCAGGGTGGTGCAGTAGATGCCCTATAGCAAACCTCSAGTGGTGGTATCAACACAGCTGTGTGCGCGCATGGGGCTGGCTGTGTGGGGTCCTTCTGCCTTTAAAACAAGTCAAAGGGTCTTCACCTCTTACACAACTCCAGTGTCTCTCGCACAATTATTATTAATTTTTTTGGGGGGAAAAAAATAATAATATCATTTTGTTCCAAGAACTATATGCAAGAATTSTTTCTCCAGGTAGAGTGAAAGGAGGGCAGATAGGAAAACACCCTTCTCAGTGCTGTCCTTGTGACTCGTGCCCTCTCCTCGTTGACACCACAAGCCTGCCCAGCAATCCTCTGTGGCTTTGCCTTCAGTGAATCCCAAACAAGGTTTTTCAGAAAAAGAAGAAAGAAAAAAAAAAGGTATTGCTGCTTCTTGTAATATTTTTCCTCTCTCTCCCCCCCTTTCCCCTTAAAAATGTTTACTTTCAAAAATTCCATTCCTGCAGAGATTCCTCCTGAGCTCTGAGGTCTCCGCACTCCACCCTCCTCTTCTGCAGTCAGAAAAACTGAGTCTCGATGTCTCTTTGGTTAAAAAAAAAAATAAAAAATAACACAAACAAATAACACACAGCCCAGTATGATCCCATTCCACCGTGCGGACGCCTGATGAGAGGGTGTCTGTGGAAGAAGGAAGCATCAGAGACGAGCTGTCTGCTCTCTGGAAGCTGAGGTCCCCGCGCTGCCCGGCCGGCTCTCCTCCTCTCATACGGTGGTCGCTGGCCCGTACTGGAGCACCAGAGGGGATGTCTCCTTGATCCGGACGAAGAACCGCCCTTCGGGCCGGGTAGTTTGGAGGGACAGAGGCAAGAAGTCATCGGGAAGCCACCGCTCACTCTCGTCGGAGGCGAACACCAGTCCGAAGTGCTCCAGCTGCTCCTCGCCGTAGCAGAAGGCAGCCGAGCCGCCCAGCACGCCGCGGGACACGTCGTTCATCTCAAGCACCACCAGCTTCACCACCTCCCCGGCGGACGTCTGGCTGGTGATGTGCAGCTGCGGAAAGAGAAAGGTGGGAGAGATGGATGGTAAGGGGGAGGAACAAGGAGGAACCAGGGACCAGACGCCACACACGGTGTGTCCTACAGTGGTGATCATTAGAGTGGAGGAACAGCCATCCCCAAAGGTGCCCGATGAGTAAGCAGCAGCAGCCYGGCGCGGAGCCGCGGACACACCATGCCCGGGGATGCCCGGCGTGCCGGGGCCCCAACTCACGCACCGCTTTCTTGCCTCCACTGCACTCTCTGAGTCCTTACAGCTCAACTCTTGCATGTGTCACCTACGGCTCGCTCACTCCGCTCAAGCTGCCCCACCATCCCATTACCTGCAGGCGGAGAGGGCTCAGCCCCAGCCCTGCCCCTGGCACCACTGAGGCGACTGCGTGAAGTCCCTCTCGCGAGCAGGATCCAGACTGTCAGACCAGCTGAACCACAACAGCTCCGCCAAACTAGCGGTGCTGAGCTGAAGCCTCTTTGGGAAGCAGCGCTAAATTTCGTCCCATTCACAAGCTCGGGGTTCTCCCACCAACAGCTACCCTCGCTCTCCCTCTCTGCTTTCTTGGGGACTGCCCTCTGAATCCCAAATATGGCTGAGAAAACGAGCTCATCTGGGCTCTGGCTGCTAACGACCGTCGGGAGCCTGCTACTTGACTTCAAAGGCCCTAAAGTGGGACATCCATCCTCGCCCGGGCAAGGCGATGGTTTCCTTTGGCACATCCGTAAGGGCTTGCGGAGTGCCGCGAGCAGTGCCCCGGCAGGGTGGTCCGAACCCTTGGCCCACGTGAACCCTGCCAGCTCCGAACAATCATCGCAGGGCTCAGCTGATTTACGCCAGYCGAGGAGCCTTTCCTTTGAACTCGGCTTTCTTCGAGAAGAACATCGTAAAACGCTTTCAAGCAGGCGTGTCCAGAGCTTTGCAACTTCAAAAGCCACGTGGGCAGCCCGCCAGGAACCCGAGGGCTGCGCTTCAGTTGCATAGAAATCTATGGTAATTTCTCAAATGGAAAATAAATACTGCGAGTCAGATTCCCCTCTGCTTCTAACGTCCCCGCTGGGTGCGGAGAAACCGGCTATCAAAACTCCCCAGCAATAAAACCCATCAGCCTGTCGGCTCTGTCCTTCCTCTGCTATTTTATGGGCAGGCTGTGCTGCTCCATCAGCCTCCGGTCTAGGCACCGGGAATGTTGAAAGGGAAATTTCGAGAGGGGAAGGAGCTTCGAGGCTGGGAGCAAAGGAGGTAGCATGTGCCCTGGGGGTCCTCCTCCATGGGGGATCCCACCTGGAGCAGGTGAGGGTGATCAGAGCTGGGGGCTCAGCAGCAAAGCCCTCGCAGAGAGGAACCAGGTCACCCAGCGGCTCCGGTGGACCCCAACGCCTGCAGCAAAGAGGCAGCTTTGCCTGTTCACCTTCGCGGGCTGGAGACAAACGGCTCCTGCTCTCCCTTCCCCAAAGGCACACAGGGCTGGAGGGAAGGCAGCAGAGACCCAGGGAGGAGAGGCTGTGGGAGGGCCAGGGCCAGGGCAGGGAGGTGACGGCTGGATTTCGGCCAGGGGGTTGATGCGTTTGAACATCAGGACGTGGTGAGGGAAACACATCAATGTGACCTTTGCTCACTCCCTGCTCACCCGAGCTGGCACTAACCCACCGTCAGTCGCTGAACCACGGACCGAGAGCTGAACCACGACTCCACTGCATTGTCCCCAAAAAATACCGTACTGGTGGCCCTGACTTGCCCGCTCAGCAGCAGAGCCACGCGTCCTGCCCTGTGCTGCTGGGAGCCTCGTCACTACTGCAGGGACAAAGGGACGTGGAGCGGGAGTGCTGTGGGTCTCCAGGGGACCTCACCCCTGGGTGGTGGAGGATGGAGAGGGCCGTGCCAGGTGAGGGGCACGAGCGCCCTCGCTGCCTGCCTCCCCATCCTGCTAGCCCTTTCCATCYGGGCACGGCAGAGCCACAACACTGCCCTTTGCAGGCTCCGGTACCTTGACACTCGTCTCTTTGGAGAGTCCGGTTTCGTACTGAGGGCAGACCCGCAAGGTGACAAAGCCCAGCTTCTTCCCTCGGTCRGCCAAGCACCCAGGCTGCTCCGGCTGCTCCTGGAAGCTCTGAGTCCACTCGGCCGAGCGTGTCCGGAAGACGGGCTCAGAGCCCTGCCCACCCCGGTCGCGCTCCGGGCTGGGCGTGGAGCCAGTCCCCAGTCTGAGCTGGCCGCAGTGGCCCGCGGTCCTGCTCTCCGTCGGGGAGCTGTCGACAGAGCCGGGGCAGGACTTTCTGGCTGCCTGGCAGAGTGGTTTGGGGAAGTCCAGGCTGCTGGTTCGAACGCAGTACGCCTGCCGCTTCTCYGTGATGCGCAGCAGCTCGATCTGTCGGCTGGGCAGGACAAAGTCGCTGTCGTAGAGCTCCGGGGGTGGCCGGGGCTCCTCCGGCGGTGGTGGTGGTGGTGGTGGTGGGGTCTTGAGTTCGTGGGTCTGCAGGACGTCTGGGGCGCTGTCCCGGAGGGTGCGGGCGACTCTCCTGCTGCAGCACTCAGGCCCCGAGGAGGAGTACACCGGGTCGAGCTCCTTTGGGCTCTGCGCCCTGCTGGAGTCATAGTCGCTGTCAGTGGCCAGGAACACCTCCGAGGAGCCCTCCTCGTCCGACAGCCCGTGCGAGTCTGCAAGGGGCGTAAAAGAAGCAAAGAGGGGTCAGCCTCGCTATCGGCAGCCCCAGCTCAGGGTTCGCATGAGATGGCRTCCAAGGAAGCCCCTGAGTGTTCACCCCCTTGCCGTACATCTGTGCTGCGCTCTCCAAGGCACAGGCAGAGCAGGTCCTGCCCCAACCTGACTGCCCTGCCTGTACTCCCGACGCCGGCCCTGCCTGCACCCCCACGGTGCAGCCAGCCAGAGCAGCCCTCCCACTCCCCCCGAGCATGGGCAGCCCCCTGAGCCCACCAGGCAGGAGCTTTACAAAGCCGGCTCCTTACCGGAGTTGAGCTTACGGCTGGTCTCTGGCGAGGGCGCTGGGGAGGGAAGGTAGTCGAGGTGGGACGAGGTGGATTGGGTTTTCTCCTTCATTGCACCTCCGGCCTCGCTGAGGAAGCCACTGAGAGACACCCCGCAGGAGGGCTGCTTGTACCGGGCGTGTTGCAGGGCATCCATAATCCAGCGCATCTCACGCCAGATCTCCTCCATTTGCTGCCGAAATAGGAAACGAAGGATTCCTTTCAAAAAGCAACTAACAGCAACAAAAAAACCCCACAGCAAAACACAGGCTCTCCCCACACACCTTTCCCAAGAGGCGAAAGCTTCGGGGGAATCTCCGAGTCAGGAAATCCCCAGAAAGTGCTCTTGAGGGGGGAAGATGCTGCTTTGACCACCAGCAACTGCCAGTTCAGCAGGACCTGCCTGATGCGGGCAGAGGTGCTGGGAAAGGGGGTAGCGTGGGGTGCTCTTTCGCACGTCCACCCCAAAATGCACTTCCAGGTCCTTTTCTAGCAAGATGGGGACCTCCAGAGCAGGAGCCTCTGGCTCTCTAATCTGGACTTTTTACATGATCATTGCAGTTAGAAGTTGCTAGATCAAGCCCTGCCTGCTGCTGCCTGTCTGCCATGTCAGAGAAACCCCACGGGGTCACAGCTGGGAACACGGTGGGGATGCTCCTGCAGCTCGTCCAGCATGACCGTTCTGGCCACGTCCCATGGGCACTGTTGAGCCTGGCTCCCTTCCAGAGCGCTCCCGCTCTGTGTACCTGGATGTAGTCCTGAACCTGCTGGTGCCTCTGCTTTGCGGTGGAGAGCTCGGCGTCGGAGAAGGCCTCCCTGAGGCTCTGCTGAGAGAGGAGCGACTCCAGCTCCAAGAGGGCGGACACCTGGCAGTACTGGGTGATGAATTCCCGGTCGTACGTGAAGAAGTGGACTGGGAAGGGAAAGAAAAATATCAGGTCCCTTGCTATGGATGCCCTACGGGCTCCTCCACACCCACCCAACGCAGGGAGGAGGCAACACTCTAGCCCAGCTGGAGAGCCCTCAGCATCCCCCTCCATCCCACCTCACTGCCCGTCCCAGCTCTCGAGAGGTTTCAGAGGACAAGATGACCAGCGAGGTTGGGTTTTGGCATTCTCTCTCCTCACCTAGCTCAAAGATCTGCAGCGGCAGTGTAAGGAACCCGGAGCAAGGGGTGTAGGGGTTGTTCTGGCCCGGAGCAGTGCAGACGTCATCTGACGGAGGCAGCAGCAGCAGGAAGGAGACCTGGCCCCCGAAGTCCAGCACCTCTTGGCTGTACAGACGGAAATCTTTGGCCTGCAAGAAGACACTGCAGGTAACAGCTGCAAACATCACCTGGTGGGCCCTCCACTGAGTCCTCCTCCGCACAGGAGTCCTCAGGGACCACCCACAGCCAGGGGACACTGCTGTTTCAGCACACAGCCAGAGGCTCCTTGCTTCTGGCATGAACTGCGCACCCCTCTTTCTCTCTTACTTCTCCTAAGTCTCTAAACTAGTGGTCAAAGTTACTACAACAGGGTCTCAGAGAAGACAAGCCACCAGCCATGGTCTCAGCCCTGCTCAGARAGGTGCCCTCACAACAGCCCCCAGGAGGCTGCAGCTCCATCCCATGGCTGGCCATGGACCATCCTGCTTTGGAGGGGCAGAGCTGGGCCGGTCTCGTGCTGCAGGGGCTGAGCCCAGGACCAAACCACATGGCAGGCAATAATGCAAACCCAGAGTCACCGACCTTGCTTCGGATGTACACGTGAGGGTAAGACAAACAGCTCCTGTGGACACTGTCCCTGGGCAGGGAGATGCTGCAGATGCTTGTTGTCCACCACTTGCCTTCTATTTGCAYGGGACTAAAATCTGATCGACGCTTCAGAGGGACCAGGGGCTGTGGTACCCTGCCTGCTGCGGTGACCAGCACAGTGCTGCACGACTCCTTCCCCTCCCTCCTCCCCAGACCTCGGCACCTGCCTGTACCTCTTGCAATGGGATGTTGACCAGGGTCATCAGCTCCTTGATGGCCACTTGGAGCTCCTGAAACAAGTGGTTCTGGGAGGTCTCAGSCTCTGGCTCTGCAGGAACGGGCTCCTCCACGCTGGCCATCTTCTGAAGCCATTCCCACTCCTCCCTGGAGAAGAGAGAGACAGACACGTGCAGGAGGGAGCCGCTCAGGGTGGACCTGAACGCACAATTGCTACGACAGCTGTGTTTGCTCGGCTGTTCCTCCCGAGAYGGTGCAGCACCCCAAGGATGCAGGATTTGCAGAGGTAGAGGGGGACCTTGGTTTGCTCCAGCTCCAGGCTGCCCTGCATGGCAGGCAGTGGGACTGAGAGGGAATATTACGCTGCTGCCAGGAGCCCAAGAGCAGAAGCAGGAGGTGGCGGGTGCTCTCAGGCTGGATAGGACAGAGGAGCCTGGCTGCGCCGGGTGAGCTGCCCTGAAAGCCCCACCTGGAGATGTTGGGGTTGGAGCGAATCTTGACGTGGCACAGGATGTTGGGGAGCCGCTCCGGCACCAGCACTCGGATCTGATCCACGGCGCTGCAGAGCTTCAAATAGCCCAGGTAGAGGCCAGGGGAGAGGGCATGGCTGCTCCGCTGGTGGTAAGCCAGCTTGTCCTGAGGAGAAAGGCACTGCTGGATTGAGCAAGCCCTCGCAGCAGGGCTCTCCTGCCCTCACGCCAGCTGCMGCGGCACAGCCAGCCCAGCCAGCAGAAGGGAAGCGGCAGGGCAGGTACAATCTGGTGCTGCCAGGATGAATCTGGCACCAGCCTGATGCCTCCCCTCCAAGCAACAGGGTTTTTGCAGGYTGGTTGGGCTCTGCCCCCCCTCTGCCTGCTGCCAGGACCAAACCCTCGCTAGCCCGGGCACTGCCATGGCCTTTCCAGCCTGAGGCAGAGCAGGGAGCACTGGTGGTCCCGCAAAGGAGCCCACTGCAATCCCCTGCTGTGACGGCACCGGCACAGCACCTGGACGGAGATCAGCAGCGTGTCCAGAGCGGTGGGCTCCTCCGGGGAGGACACGGACTTGCGGCTGGTCTGTAGCTTGCAGATGGGAACCCAGCGGACGCTCTCGAAGGTCTGGTTGGTCTTCACTTCCTTCAGGGTGACGATGAGGATGTTGCCCTGTTTGTCTTTGACAGGCTCGAAGAAGACCTGCCCCAGGTCTTGGATGCCCAGCAACCCCTGCACGATGGGATGGGAGGGCAGGAGAAAGCAGCGGGTCAGGGGATATCCTCGAGGCACAGTGCTTTGTGGGTCTGGGCAGCCGGGACGTGACTGGGGGTCTCCCCTCTGCCTGCTGGAAACCAGCCTGGCCAGCAAAGCACCCACTGACAGCCCCCAGTCCCTCTGCACGAGATTGCTGTGAAGYCTGACATCCCATTGCCCCATGACCGGGGTCCTGCCAGGGAGGACAAGGCAGGGGCACCCGGTCCTGCCGCTGCCCGAGCYGTGGGCAGGACTGGCCGAGCCTGGGGTCTTCCTGGCTGTGGCACATGCACGTGCTGCTCCCAAGGGAGCCCGGCCCACAGTGCCCTCCAAAAAGCACTCGCTTCCCCACCCAGGCCCACCCTTACCTGCATTTGCGAGATGGCCAGCAGCATCTTGAAGCGTGTCTGGAGGATGCAGGAGCAGGACGACTGGGAGACAGTGACACACTGCCGCAGCCACAGGATCTCGTCCCACATGCACGACACCTGCAGCACACCAAAGGGCCATCACCACCAGCCGCCGCTGCCTGCAGCTGGTTCACGCAAAGGTGTTTTGGGGAAATCCATTTGCCTTTCTGTCTGAGCTCCGTTAGGAACGTGCACCTGCACATATCACCTCTCAGCAGGGATGCRATTTTCTATGCCACAGGCACCCCGAGATGCCTCCGGAGCCTGTACCCGAGGGAAGCACCATGCCGTGTCCACTCAGATATCTGTCCTCATCTAGGACTGAGACCTTCTTAAGTTTGAGTAGAAGATAGTGAAGAGAAGGAGGGAGAAGATAGCCTTCTCCCTCAGTAGATAAGGACCATCCAGCAAAAGATTTTGGCCCTGAGCTGCCCACCTGCCCTTTCACTAAGCCCACTGACAGCGGAGGACCAGGCARCAGCACCCTGCACGTCCTGCTCTGTACGACAGAGGCAGAGCTGCCGCGGCAGGATGCTGCGGTGAAGCAGTTAAACAGCTGCGAAGCTGCTGGCATCCCTGCGGAGAGGCAGCGCCCACCCGTCAYGGCATGCAGCCTGCCCAGCGCGGCACTGGTCCATCGCCCACCCGTTGCGGCACGCAGCCTGCCCAGCGTGGCGCCGGTCCATCGCCCACCTTTGGGCTTCCAAGGGCTGGGGTGGGAATGCCGTTCCCCGGTGGTTTCTCGGTCCATGCTGAGCCCCGGCGAGCAGCGAGCCTGCGCTGCCAAGCCCCCGCGCCCGGGGCRGAGGGGGAGCTGCCAGCCGAAGGCAGCGGCGGTGCACGATGCCCGCGTGGCTCACCCCGGCACTCCTGGGCTGCAACCGGCTCTCAGCATCACTCTGCCCCGTGGAGCGCGGGAGGGCAGAGGCACAGCGGAGGTCCCAGAAGCAATGAYGGGAAGCCCAGGAGGCACCAGATGTTGTGTCGTCTGGTGCGAGTGGCTGGAGTAGCTCGTGCTCACTTTGTGCACGTGGGGTGTCCCCTGACGCTGCTCCCAGCCCCCAATCAGACCCAGCCCGCCCCAGCGAGAGCCCCGCAGTGCCCCACGCACGACGCTGGCAGCACTGGGGAGGTGCTGCAATGAAGGCGCTCTGCAGATCATGGTGGCCATCATCTCAGCAGCATTCGGGGTGGTGGCCAGGCAGACAGAGACGTGTCAGGAGACACACTGCTGCCATGCCCCAGCGCACAGCACAAGGTCCCTGGGCCACCCACCTTGGTGAACCAGAGAAAATCCTGCATGAGCAGGCAGGAGTAGGTGTCATCAATCTCCACTACGGGGATCTGGTCTTCATGGGTCACCAGGATGTTGTCGTCCTTGTAGAAGATGGCTGTCAGGTAGAGGCCCCTACATGGGAGGGAAGACGGACTTCAGAGTCACCCCCGGCTGCCAGCTTCATGTCCCAAAGGGTCTCTCTCCCAAGGGCAGAGGAGATGCCCTGCCCCAGGTCCCAGCTCCTCTCCGACARCCCAGGGCAGAAGAGGGACACGGCCAGTACAGGAGCAGGAACAGGAACCCAACACTGCCAGCAAGGTGAGCCTGGCCAATGCCCCAGCTGATACCATGGCCAATGCCCCGGCCAGCACAAGGGAGGGCGATGGGGCCAGGCCTGTGCAGGAGACACGTTGGGGTGCCTGGAGGCCAAGCATGGAAGTGGGTGGTGGGAGGGTGGTGGGGTCTAGAGGAGGATGGGGTGTTGGGTGATGCTCGGAGATGGTGCACGGATCTGGGTATGGGCACAGCTTGGCCAGTCCAGATGGAAACACCAAGGAGAAACATTAGCTTTCTGGGCAATAGGACTCATTTCCACTGACACCACCAGCTTGCTCCAGGCAAGGACCCACCTCTGAGCACCCCCCAGTCCCTGGCTTCTGCACGCAGCTCCCGGCCGTGCCCAGGACGGACAGCCCTATGTCCCCGCTGGGAGACGCGCTCTCCACCACCCCCGCACATCAGCCTCTCACCGCTTCAGCGTCTTGAGAAACTTGCTGCTGGGGTGGAAGAGGTGCTTGAGGCTCTTGGAGACCGAGTGCTTCCTGCTCTGGGGCTGGTTCTTGCAGGGCTCTGGGGAGCAGAGAGCAGAGGATGCTGCAGCAGGAGATGAAGGACCGCGCTGGCAGCCTGTGGCACAGCATGCCAACCCGGTGGGAAGGCTCTGCCAAGGTCTCCACTGCCTGAGCTGCCTCCCTGCTATGCTCATCCATGGGATAGAACTACTCCTGGTGCCACCCCAGCCCCCCCGCCCATGTCACAACCCTGGGGGGCCCGGCTGGATCCTCCACCCCAGACTCCCCRCAGCGCCGTGCCGTGCACTCACCGTGGCAAACGCAGTGCTGGTGGACGGTCTTCACCTGGCTCAGGAGATGGTCCAGAGCTTCAGCTTGTCCCCTTCGCCGTGGAGCCCGGCCATCGTACTCCCGCCAGTCTGCGGGGGACAGACCAGAATCACCCCCAGCACCTGGCCCATCGACCCCAGCACCYACCCCTCAGCCTGGGAGAAAGAGGGCTTCCCGTCCCCTCCTCCCCATGGCAGGTCACCTCCTGGCACCCCACCTATGTGTCCCACATGCACAGCATGGCACAGCAGCAGTCATGGGTGCTGGGCACCTCTRGATGGGCTGGGCTTTGGGAGATCCCTGGTTTTGCACCCCTCTTCCCAGGAGCACCCTGGCTCTGCACAGCACCCCAYGGCCACCAGCCACCCCGCAGCACAGCAGGGACACAGCAGAGGGAAAGAACAAGGTCCCGTCTGTTGCTGCCGGACTTCACCGGYCTCAAAAAATAAAATTCTTTCCAGTGTCTTCCTCCAGGTCTTCCCCAGAGCTGCAGCTTTCTCCGGGTGAGTGCCGGGAGCTGGGCTCACCTCGGCAAACACATAAATAAGCTCTCCTGCCAGCTCCACCCGTTGCGAGACGGCAGCAGGACCGGGAGTGGGGCTRGGGACCCGCCGGCGCTTCTACATTAGCTTTACATTAATTGCTTTAAACACCCCCCTGYGTCCTGCCTGCTGCTGTTTTCCATGGAAAGTTCAGCTCTGTTAACTTTGGCTGGGGCTCGCCACTATTTTTAGGAGCTTTAAAAACACCCAGGGAGGTGCCTGACTATATTCTGCTGGGCCAGGAAGGGATCTTTACTGAAGGGAGAAATATTAATGGAGATAAAAATAAATAAAACCCACTCATGTCTGATCCACTTCAGCCATACTCTGTATCGACGCCGCGTGGATCTCGGTCACAGGGAATGTGACCCATGCAGGATGGCAAAGGGGCTTTAAAGTGGGTGCAAATGTGACTGACACCCGCTGCCAGGACAGGGTAAAGCCAGGGCAATGCAGTGCATGGGTAGGCTCACTCTGTGCATTCATACGCATGCAAATGTATTTTTGCATTTTTCCATACTCGTGCTATAGCGCCTGTGTACCTGCAGCTAGAGCTACCCATGGTGCCCGCACACCTCTGGCCCCATCGCTGTTCACGCGCTGTCAGACCTGCACCTCGACCCGTACGTGGAGCATTCACTGCCGACGTGCAGCAGCACGCCGGGTCCCTCGCTGCCCGCGAGCGCGGTGGCAGGGGCCGCGTGCCCACCGCCCTGCTGCCCGCTCCCTGGGACGGGCTCAGCCTCCCCAGGTGCGCGTGGGGCCGCTCCTTGCACATCCGACGGCGCTGATCCCGCGGGACCACCACGCAGCGGAGACCCGTCTCAGGACYGGCAGCGAGGGGCAGAGGCCACCTCGGAGCCTGCTCAGCCCTGAACTTCACGCTTTGGGGCTGCGCCTTCCAGTTCAGTCCTCCTGGCCTGTCTGCCCCAGCACCCCGGGGTGCCTTGTGTGAAATTGCGTGGYTTTTCCCCCCACTTGCCCTGGTGCCAGCGTGGGGAGGCGAGTGCTGACAGCCCAGAGCTGGTCTCTGGTGGGGCTTGTGACCCCCATCCCAGCTCAGTGCCAGGGAACGCAGGTTCCTGGGGCTGGGTTGGATGGGCGAGGGCATGCAGTGGCACAGGGAGGGCTCCAGGCCCACTGCCACCCAGGACCAGGATGGCTCCGAGCCCTGGGGGGCATCTCCAGGGGCTGAGCYGGGGCATCCATCCCACCATGTCTCCCCTCAGCATGTGGTTTTGCACAACCTTGGCCGCTTTGGGGCAGATGTCATTGACACGGTAAGGACTGACCCCTCCCAAAGGCTGCCCTGCGCTAAATTACAAACCTCTGCTAAAAACCCCAGGGGTGTTTTTCCTTCCTACAGAGGAGATGGCTGCATTGCTTTCCTTTTAAYTGAGAAAGCAAAACATCCTCTCTCCTAGCTTCCTCCTTAGGATGAGCTGATCCAGGTGGCCTCAAATGCCTCAGCCTTTACCAGGCAGCCAGGAGAATTTCAGGTTGAAAAATTAATATTTGGCAAAGCTCCTATCGGCTGGAGGCAGCATCCCAGACCCCTGGGCACAGCCTCCCTGCTTGGCCCGAGACTCCAAATGCTACCTCTGCTCCTGGGTCCACTAGACCCCATCTCAGCAGCGAGAGGGACCCCCCGATGGCACAGGGAGCTGCCGCCTGCCCCCATCCATCCCGCAGCCGGTGCCAGCTCCCGCGGGCATTCCCAGTGGTACTTACTGGAAGGGATGGCGAAAGGGGGCACAGAGGCTTGTGGGGGACCCCAGCCCTTCATGTTGTAGGCAGACACCTGGATGTAGTAAGCCGTGCCCTGCGAGGAGGGAAGGCACACTCAGCACTCCAGCACCTCTTCTGGCTCGGCATGCGAGGGAAGAAGCATCCCCCCGTAGCCCAGTACACCACAAGGARTACTAAACTGGGAGCCCGCACCCTGGGTCACCAGCTCTGACCTCCCTCCGCTGTACAAAGCTCTTCTTATCAGACACTAGAGAATCCCCACAGCCTGGGTGGCTGGTTTTAGGGGAAGACAGAGGAAGGATGGGACATTGCGAATGCCCCTTGCCAGGAGATGCTCTGGCCGCAAAGACATGGGGCTTCCACAGCCTGGAGGGTTGGGGTGCTGCCTTCCCACTGGGATGTGCAAGGATCCAGCCCCTGGAGGGAGGGAGCTGGCCCTACACTGTCGAGGGCTTGTGGCATGGCGACAGTGATTAAAGGCCTCTGATTAAAGCTCAGTCAAGCTGCCAGATGTTGCAAAGCCTCCAGGCACTCATGAAGGCAGACAGGAGCCTGCGAAACAGCTCTGAAAGCATGATTGATGGGCTCGGGCCAGCTCCTTGCAGCGGCGCTGCTCCTGGCTCGGCTCGAGCCCCGTCCTGCCGTGCACCAGGGCAGCTCTCCTGCCCAGACAGCGGCTCCGGGCCTCCGGCACCACTGYCTTGGCTAAGCCCCCCCTAACTGCATCAAGGGCTTCCCCCGCTCCTCGAACTGGTGGTCCCTGCCTGCCCCGCAGCTTCGGCACTGCACCTCCCTGGTAAGGGCAACCCCATCCATCCCAGCATCTCCCTATGTTCCCATCCCAAGCTCCATCCTGCCGTGGTCCCCATCCCACCATGGTCCCCATCCCATTGTGGTCCCCATCTCATCATGGTCCCCATCCGGCCCCGTCTCCCCCAGCCAGTCCAATGCGTGCCAGGGACAGGACAGCAGCCCCCGGGGAGRGGACAGCTGACAGGCAGCGTGGCCCCTGCGGTTCTCAGGGAGATAAAACAGCGGGAAGCGCCAGCCCCAAACAGCCCGTGACCTTGCCGAGCTCCCGGGGATGGAGACAGGGCTGGTCTGCCCTCTCCAATGAGCGATGGGGCTGGTGCGGGGGRTTGATCTGTGCAGGTGGCAGAGGAACGAGCCACTGATTTATTGCCCAGGAGGAGCACGGGTGGAGACAGGAGCGGGGTGGGGGACAGAGGATAAATCAGGCGCTCGGTGAATGGAGCCATTCTGCCTTTCACTCGAGAGTCCCCAGGCACCCTGTGCAGGGGGTTTCCCCATTGCCAGGGCGGCCGCGGCCGTGCAGGGACAGACAGATGCCTCTCCTGGCCCCACACTCTCAGCTCTGCCCACGGGCTGTGCTGAACACCACTGTGGCACAATCCTATTCCTCCTGCTCATAATGATGTCCCATCCGCTCCCCGCATCGGCTGCAGGGAACAACCCCAYGGGCTGCACTGTGGCCAGCGGCTTTTCCCAGCCATGGGCTCTCCCCCTGCAGCCCGGACCCCTCTGGGGCACCCCGAGAGCTCACCGACACCAGCCCCCGGATGGTGAAGTGCAGGTTCTTCAGCTTGTCGATCACAGCCTCCCCCAGCGGCGGCGAGAAGGTGGGTGAGCAGCTCCACTCCACTGAAAGGAGAGAGACCCCAAGGTGCCACGTGGCCCTGGAGCAGGGACAGGCTCCCAGGGCTGTCTGCAGCGTGTTGGGGCCAGCAGCTGCGGAGGGACCGCGGGCAGCGCAGGAGCGAAGGCAGCTGAGGGAAGGCAGGGGAGAGGGGGAGCCACAGCCGGGGGGACGGCACGGGGAGCTGCAGTCCTCCTCACCAAGCCACATCAGACAGGGTCAGCACCCTCAAGCAATGGGTCAGGRGTTGGGGATGGGGGAAATTCTCCTAGAAGTCAAAAATATCTGGTTTAAGTGGGTGAGGGGCGCAGGAGCGGCAGGATGGCAAAGCCCCTCCGGGGTGTGCAGGATGAGGGGCAAACAAGTGGCACCCTGAGTTTTGCCTTGGTGCAGGACGGTGGTTGGGTCCAGCTCAGAGTGTTTGGGTGGTGGCCGGGCTGTCCAGCAGTGTGCAGCCCTGGCTCCTCCTGTGCTTGAGCACAAAGGTGGCTTCACAGGGGCTTGGCTGCACTGCCCACGCCCCCGGCATGCTGGCATGGCGTGCAGGGGGTGAGTGCCTCAGCGTGCCCCGCTGGCACACTCAAGGCACCTGCCATGGCTGCGTGTCCCCTCCACTGCTGTGGGGACCCCGGTCCTTACCTTTGTATTTGGTGACAACGGCCGAATTGACGCTCAGGGGCTCCCAGAATGTCACCTGCACCGAGGAGCTGCTGGCCACGGAGAGGTGGACGTTGGTGGGAGCATCCGGCACTCCTGGCGACAGACAGTGAGGACRGTCACTCTGAACCCCTCCGTGTCCCTCCTGGGCCTCTCCCCGTGCCCAGGGACATGTTCCCTGAGCGCTCACCTCCCATGCACCCATACAGCAAGCCCTGGCTACAGGATGCAGGGATCCTCTGATGGGTGCTGGTGCAGCCCCGTGCCTGGACCATGCACAACCCTCCTCCTTCCCCCAGCGCGGGGGCTGCCTCCCAAACCCCCCGAGCCCTCCTGCGGGCACTCACGGGCATGCTCGAACCCTGCTTTCATGCGCTTGTAAAGCCGGTATCGCCACTCCCAGGCCTTGAGCTGCTTCTCCTTCTCGGAGCAGTCGGCGTTGGGWGCCTCGTTCACCACCTGCGCCGTCAGCTCGTTGACGCGCTGCTCCGCTTCCCGCACCAGCGTGGAGAGGTGCAGCGAGCGGCTCTCCAGGCTCACGACTGTGGGGTGGGGGGGCATGGCCGTGGGTCCCAGGAGGGGAGCCAGGAGGAGGGAAGAGAAGGTGGTTAGGGCAAGCCCAGGCTCTGCTGCCACCAAGTCCTCACCCCAAGACCCCATCCTCCCCTCCGTGTCCTGCTCCTGGACTCCACTCGTGTGCATGGCTCCACTCGAGCCTCTGCTAYAGACTGCACCAGTTTCCCAGAGCCCAGTGACCGCCTCCCCACGCAGATCCTGCTGCCTGGGGTGCCCCGCTCCACCAGGCTGGAGACCCAGGTGATGGGCACGGCACAGCTCCCCTCCACCAACTCACAGTGCGGGCTCTCCTTTGCTCCCGCCTGCAGCAGAGCCCTGGCGATGGGAGCGTTGTTGGTCATGATGGCGATGTCCAGGGGCAGTAGCCCCTCGCTGTTGGGGGTGTTGAGGTCCAGCTCCTCRGGGCTGTACTGCTTCAGCAGCTCCTGGACCCTGTCTAGGTCCTGCAGCTCCACAGCCTCGAAGAGGGCAGCATTGCTCTGGAACTGTGTGGAAGGAGAAACGCAGGTCGGCTGAGCGTGGGGCACCCTCTTCCACCCCACCAAACACCTCAGCCCCTCACCAGCACCCCACAAACCCAAACAGGGCAGGCTGCCCTGGTCCCAGGGGCTTGGGAACATCAGCTCTTTGCAGACACAACCAGATGATGCTGAGCAAACACCCGGACCAGCTCCAGTTGAACTTGTGACTTCACTTAACACACTCTTGGGCTTCCACCCAGGTGACAGCATTGCCCACACACGGACCCTCCATCCCTGTCTTCCCGGCCACAGCAGCGCTGGATGGAGCCAGCAGGCACTGACCAGGTAGGACTTGCGGAGCTTCTCCTTCTCGCCCCGTCCCGCCAGGCTGCCCTCATCGAAGGATGTGTAGTTGACACGGAATTTCCCCGACAGGTTTCGGTAGAGCCTCTTGGCCGCGTTCGGTGAGGAAGGGCCCGGTGGCTTCCTGGCCTGCGCCAGCTGCAAGTCCCGCATCTGCTGCGTCATTTTAGGGGAGGATGACCTGGGAAAGGGCAAGGAGGTGTAAGGAAATGAGGCATGGAGGATGTGCCAGAAAGACAGAGGCACATCTGCAGCGTCAGGACTGAGGCACGACCCAGGAGAGCCAGAGCAGTGCCAGGGCAGCGCCGATGTGAGCGGCTGCAAGGCGGATGCCGGTGCCAGCAATGCCCTCATCCATCTGTTATCAGCTGAGGCCAGTCCGTTCCTCCTCCCCATCACTGCCGCTGGCCCCGCGGGGGTCCCGAGGGGCTCGTATGAACCCTGCGGGTGAGACATTTCCTTCCAGACCCAAGGGCAGTCTGGCCCCACACTGCCCTTGAGCTGGGATGCCCCAAGCAACCTCAGGCTGCTCAGCTCTGCAACTGGTCCCCATTCATCACACCAGGGAAATCTCTCCTTRCTCCCAGTCTCCACCATCCAGCTCCTACAGAGATGGGCTGCCCCATCCAGGACTGCCCAGGCACCCTCTGCAGTGGGGGCTGCAGGGACCCCCAGCCCCCAGCCCCGTGCTGGGTGAGTGCTGCCCATCCCGCAGTTGGCTTGGGACGGCCTCGCGCACCCTCTCCACATCCATCCTTCTAGCAGGAACCCGTCTCCYGCGCTTATCGCCGTCCCTCAGCCCTCTTTGGTACGTGACTTTCCTCAGGGTCTTTGTTCCAGCGAAGGACACCCTCTGAAAGYGAAGCGAGAGCAGGGAATGGACAAAAGGCCATTTCTAATGGCACTGAGTCAACGCCAGGTCCCGATGCGGTTCAGTGACCCCCAGTCTCCTGCTCACCAGCAGACCCAGGCTCCACAGCTGCTCCTCACCTTCTCCATCCACACYGATTCAAGCTACAAAATCTTTTCTCCATTCTGGTTTTGATTKCTACTTTAAATAGCCATGATAAATATGTACAAGTCACCAGGAAAGCTGGCATCTTTTCTTGGCTTCCCAGAGGGGGAGCTGCCCCTCTCCCTGCAGCCATGACCCTCATGTCCCCACCAAGACCTCGKCCCCACCAAGACCTTATCCCCACCGGGGAAACTCCCCAGCTTCAGTGCAAGCGTGGCCTCGCTGCTGCGTGGGGCTTTTGCCCATGAGTCATCCCTTAGAGCACCGAGGGTTTTCACTGGCGTCAAACATCTGATCCCCTTCTTGCCGTAGCCCGTGGCACAGTTCCCAGACAAGAAACATCAGGTCTAAAGAGCATTTTGCACAACTTCGCTTAATAGTTTCTCTCAGTTTTGACCTCATACCCCCGTGTATAAGGTCAGATATTTTGGGGGCAAGGTCTTCCCCGCATCACTTTATTGATTAAATATCAAGCAAGGGGTAAGCGTGATAAAAAGAATGACAGTTGTCTAGAAGGTCATGCCAAAATGCTACCGCGAAGCTGTGCCTGTGATGATGATGTTTATAAAGCCATCATCAGGAGGCAGGATATTAATAACAACCTYGCTACGTGCTCTTCATCATCCTGATTTCAGATTAGGCACAGTGGGCTGCAGAAGTCCTTTAATGATTTTACCTTTTATTACTGTGATATTTAAAAGCGGAAAATGATGGGGAGGTTGGCTCCTGCCAATCACTCATCTCACTGGCTTCAGCCTATGAATTTAGAGGTCTTGAGTGTGGCCCAAGCCACAGTGTTCAGTTGCTGCCCTGGATTCCTCCAGGGATGGGTGTTATCTGAACACTGGCTTTTACAGACCGGACAGACAGACAGCGAACACCAACCACGTGAGCTTCAGGTGGCAAGACACTCCATGCAGAGGTTGGTGAGATCTGTGCAGCAGGGTCCTGCTGGTTCTGGTAAGGAGGAAGGGGAGCAGCTCTCCACCAGGAAGGCATYACCACATGGGGGGAGACCTTCACAACACAGGGAAGTGCTGGAGAACCAGCCCTGGGCTCACTGGGACCTACCCAGCTCTGGATGCAGAGTCCTCAGCTTACGGCCGTGCCAGCCTGAGCACATTGTGTTTCATCATGGACATGGAGCAACTCCTGGCATGGCCAGTGCTGAAGACTCCTCATGCCAAGGGGCTCCGCACACGGCACATACAAGCCTCTACAGATGGCAAATACAAGACCCCAGATACCAGAGGAGCAGAAAAGCATCACGCAGTTCTGCTGACACTGGTAGACAGAAATTAAGAGAGAAAAGCCACCCGTGCCTGTGCAGGCAGGGCACTCTGGCAGGAAGAGGCAACCAGGATGGCAGGTCCTGACCCACGGACCAAGCCCAAGAAGCAAAATGCTATCTGACATACTTAGGAAAGAGAAATAACCCACTCGAGAGACTCTCAAGCAAAACTTTGCCTTTTCTCTCGTGTATAAGAGCTCCCTGCTGCCCAAGTCCTCCTCTCTYCACCTCCAGCTGCTGCTCGGAGGTAAAGACAAGTCTTTTAGCAGGCTCGTCGATGAGGTGCCCAATTCCTCTGCAGTTCCCCTTCATCCAAGGAGGCAACAATGCTCTCCCACATCAGGAAAGGAAGGAAGACTCCAAAAGCACCCCTCTGGAAGCTGGGTTAGACCCTGTTGTAACAGATCCCTGCTCCATCCATGCCTGCAGAATCAAGGTTTAAAAAAGGAGTGGTGCTTTGGAGCAAAAGCACTTCTTTCTGACAATTAAAATATATGGCCAATGACCCAGTACAGCAGACTGCACAATTCGGAGGAAGTTCTCTCAGAGATGGTAGAAACAGAGGCGAGACAGAGAAATTTCTCACTATTTTCCCTAATCTGATTTGCTTTTAATGAGAAGAGATGGAAATTATTTAGAACTCAGGAGTGACCATCTATCTATATCAAACCAGCTGCCCCAAAGATAAAAGAGTTTCCTGCCCTGTGGTTATGAGTCATCTGGACTCAGTGAAATAGTCTTGATTTATCTAGAGCTAAACTTTGYGGTGGAGCAACTGATAGCTGAAAACAACACCCACAGATGTCRTGCCCTCAAGGTAAGACCAGCCAACACTAGCTCGCCCTGATGGCAAAGCCCCATCCTGCAGGGAGGTGGTGGGAGGAGGTCCCACCTCCTCTGCCTTTTTAGTCTCAGTGCAGCCGAACTAAATTTATCATCTTGACCACAATCAGTTCTTGTTGCTAATTATTTACCTACCTACTGCAAACACCGCAGCAGGGGACGGGTGCTTTGCCTGTCCCAGCAGTTCGGTTTTCTGGATGTGGGATGTACTTGCAACTGTCAGGGAGGTGGTGTGGACATCAGGTCTGCAATGCCATAAATCCATGTACCAGCAAACTCCATGGAAAAGGCTGAGATTCTGCTAAAGGATGCATTGGGGCTGGCCAGACCCATCTCATAAAACCAATGTAACGATTTTTTTTTAAAGCACATGAGGATGGATGTGCATAAGACATTTTTAACTTCATTTTAGCCCCCCTGCAACGAACACAAGCAAATCCACTGGGTAGTTCATAACCTTGTGGTTTCTGCATATTCTGGGTTTTAATGTTTCCAGTGCTGCAGATCTTGGCCTAGTAAACAGTGTTAATAATTGTTGTAATTATATGATTTTAAGTGCATTTTGTTTAAGGGCGTAGCCTCTCCGAGCCTCCAGCAGAGAACCAGTCCATGTCAGACAGGGCTGCTCTGTCCCAACGGCACAGCCCAGACCCCGGGCTGGCTGGAAGGATCCCTGCCTGCCCCGAGCCCAGCGGGACCTGGCCGTCCTTCCTTGAGCACCCACGGCGATGGCCCACGCCGGGCACCCGCTGCAACAGACGTGCAAACCCCAGGAGGACATTGTCCTCCCTGCCACCCTGTGCTCCCATCTGGGGACAGGGGCTGGAGGTACCCGGACAGGCGAGCAATGACCATCCTGCCTGGAGGTCACGCGATGAGGCTGCTGGGGACCACAGCGGCCAGCCCACGCCACCTCCCACCAGCGGGAGCCCGGGCTGTGAAAAGGCTCATGTGCAAGCAATGCTGCTGCTGGTGGCAATGGCCTTCCAGCCAAAAACCAAGGCTGCCCGGTCTCCGCCACCCCCCACGCTGGCCGTTGAAGGGATTAGCTCATGGGTGCCTGCCCGTGCTGGCAGTGAGAGGGCAGACTCCAGCCCGCGGCGGCAGACATGAGCTCAGCGCCACGCTCCCATCCTCGGGGTCGACGTGGGCGGCTGTCACTTCGGGAAGCTGCTCCCTGCCGTCTGCAGCCCGATGCAGCAGAGAGAGAAGCCGCGGGGCTCCGTGCACGAGAAAAAGGGAGCCTGGAGGACGGAGGATGAAAGGTGTTAGTGCTTTGAAAGGATGAGAAGGCATGGAGGAGGAGAAGGACTGGGTCCCTGCAGAGCTCGTTGTAGCCCCGTGGCGCTGTGGATGTCAATGGTACATTAGCACAAGCTGCCAGGGATGTTTTCCTGAACCAGGGTCCAATTCAGTCCATAGGGTTATCCAATGAAGGAACAGGCAAAGGACAGGAGAAGCCTAAAAACCAGTTATCAGACAGAGCCAATCCAACCCAGCCAACTTCACCCCAAACTGGGACCTTGCATCAAGAGATCAGCTGGCAAGATCAACATACAGGATGTTTCCAAAGAAATTTGAGCACGAGGGGTCTTTCCTCGTTGGAGCACGCGCAGCCCGACCCCGCGACCAGGGCCATGCTCACCCTTGGCACACGCAGGAAATCACACGTTGTGGCCACAAACACTCGGACACTAAATACTCCACAGTGGAATCCACTTGAGCTCCCAACACACAAAGGAGCTCCCCTCGGCTCACAGGGACACAAACCAGAAACGCAGCGTCCAGCATGAAGAGGAGCTGCTGATGCACTCGCATTTTCCACTCTTTCTGCCTGACTATAAGCAATTTTTCAGGACTGGTGAAATAGCGGATCCAAAACGGAGCACAAGTAGGAGAGCTCTTCCAAAAGAGTGGGATTTCATAACCCATCAAAAGGCACACTCAAAACTAGGACAAAACGCTGTGCTTAGCATCCCTGCAAGGCGGCAGGGCTCACAGGAGCAGCCTGCACACCAGSTACCCATCCTAGGTGTGCAGACCTCAGAGGTATTTAAATATTGTGTGGTGACCTGGCCATGCAGAGATGGAGCAAAACACTCCTGCCCCATGGAAACATCTGCGTGCCTGGAAAATGCACTTGCTTATTGAAACCTGGGTCCAGGGAAAGGCACCAAACTAGATCCAGGGCTTTGTTTGTTTGTTTCCTACAGATTTTCTCTTTTTTCCCCACTTGGCAAAGCTGCTGGGTTTTGTTTTGAATGGAGCCGAAACGAGCATGCCTCTTTTGTTTAGCAATAACAACTTATATAGATCCTGCTCCTGCCAGTACATTTTTGTTTGAGCTCCAGAAGCCCAACGCTATTAGCCCAATGCTCAGAGGAGCTCAGCGTGGTGCAAGGCCAGGAGCTGCTGCACAGCACCCGGGTCGGTGCAGGGTGTCCCCCAGCATCAGGCAGTGGTTTGGCAATGCTGGTACGGCGGCACGTTGTCTCTGCCGTCTCCATACCAGGCACGCTGCGGTGCATGTAGGTGTTTCTTGAGGAGCTCGCGACCCAAGGCAGCAGAGAGCGGACCCCACGGCCACGCAGCCCACCGCATCACRGCACGGCATTGGATTTGAAAGCCGACTCCCAGCAGCTCGGTACCTGAATAAGCTGGAGGAGATCTGCAACCTGGGCGAGATCTGCAACATCCCACCAGCGTTCAGCGCCCTGCACCTCTGCAGGGGAAGAAGTAGAGGATTCCCCCGCGGGAGCAGGAGGGGGTCAGCGTCATGCCTCGCCGTCCAGGCTGTTCCCCGAATCAGGAGGTTTTTGCATCCCTTGGGGAACGCTCGCACTGGGAGTGCAGCAGCTGCAGCGTGCGGTGAGGACCCCCTGGGATCAGCCCTCACTCGGCTGCCGGAGGGGCTGTGGCAGCGGGGAAGCACGTGGGCTGGACGCGTGATGTCCCACATCGTGGGGCCGGTTGGCAAGTCAGTGGTGTCCTCCCGAGRCATGGCCATGTCCCCTGGTGCAGCACAGCAGGGAAGAGCCTGCCCGCACAGCTCGCCCCCACCGTACCTCCCTCCTAAATCACAGGCTCTGGATCTGGGAGAGACGGAGACTTCGGGACTCCAAGAGAGGTTTGGAGCCAACCAAGTAGATCACTTGCTGACAGTCTGTGGAGGCCTCCCATAAAACACCCCGTTTCTGCAGGCCCAGCAGTACATTTGGGGGAGGAAGGGAGCAGAGACGCTCGAGTAAATTCTGCTTTAAAGCAGCAACATGATAATGCTGCTGCTTCTTTATTTTCTTTTTTTTTTCATTAAGCATCCCAATCACTGTTTTTAAGTGAGCCCAGAAGGAACCTGTGGCTCAACCCCCATTAAAATACAACCAAAATCAGACTTTCAGCTCCTCGGTCCCCCGTGACAGTCTGCCTTCACGGTCGGGACTGCTGTCGCGCACATGCCGTAGTCACRAAGCGGCACCGTCCTGGCCGTGCCCGCAGGCAGGCGTCCCTCCTGGGCAGCTCCTGCCCTGCCTGCACACACACCTCCCGCAGCTTTGCCAGGACACCGGGCGCAACGGCTGGCGGGGAGACCGTGCTAAGGGACGGTGCGCAGCGGCTTCTCCTCAGGGACCGTGCTAAGGGACGGTGCGCAGCGGCTTCTCCTCAGGGACCGTGCTAAGGGACGGTGCGCAGCGGCTTCTCCTCAGGGACCGTGCTAAGGGACGGTGCGCAGCGGCTTCTCCTCAGGGACCGTGCTAAGGGACGGTGCGCAGCGGCTGGCTCTCTAACCAAGGCAGACGACGCTGACAGTACCATCGCCCCATGAGCACCAGCCCTGAGCTGCTCTGAAGGGGCACAGCCTGGCTCCGGGCACCCCGAGTCATCCCTTGAGGGAGGGGAAACATCAAACCCCAGAAGCTCGCACAGGCTCCATCCGCGGACCCGGGTCAGCAAGGAGATGCTAGAGGGGAGAAGCAACCCCCACATCAGGCCCTCGGTTCTGCACCCCAGCCCAGCTCCGCTGGCTTTACTGTTTTCAAGAGGATTTACCCCAGCAGAGCTCCTGGCCCACCTGCCTGGAGGCTCGCACCTAGAAAATCCACTTTTCTGCTTTTGCGCTACCAAATTTCCGTAGGGATTGAGCTAAGCAGGTACGTGTGTTACAGACCAAGGGTGTCCCTGYCTGGAGGGGTTCAGCAGCCACTGTTAGGGGTGCAGCATCCCCCTGTCACCAGCACCRCTTGTCCCTGGGGCACCTCCCAGTGCCAAAAGCCCCAGATGCCTCCCACCAGCACGGGCACTGGGGATGGCAAATCTGCCAYTGGGAGCTGTGCTCAGCTCTGGGCTCCCACCTCCCAGCCAGGGTTACCCCTCCTCGCTGTGCTCCCCACAATGCCAGCCTTTAATTGCTGCTTGACATTAAGTATCTGAGCAAGGAAGTCTTGGGTAAATGTTCTTGCTATGGGAACACACAGTGCTGAGTCTCTTTAATTACATTGTTTTTGTTTGGCTTTTTTTATTAGTTGTGCTGTGGCTTCCCCTCCCTGACAGGCCAGTGAAGCGCACGCTAAATATGGCCGGGTTTAAAGTCCGCCGTGAAACCCGAACCGCGGCACCAGACTGGCTGGACTCGGTGCAAGCCAGGGTTACGCAGGACATGCATTCCAGCCGCCGTGGTCCTGCTCCGGCCCCGCGCCCCCCCGTCCTGCTCTAACACCCGCCATCGAAGCAGTTCAGAGCACAACCACTACGCTCTAAAACACCTACGCATCTTCCTCTTCCTCGTCCCGCTAAATCCTGCTGGGAACACAGCCCAATCCTTTACTCCACAGACCCCACACTGCCCCGTCTCCATCATACCCATCACTGCCACACTGATCCGCATCCCACCCCGTCTCCATCATACCCATCGCTTCCACACGGGTCCCCATCCCCAAGCGCCCTGCCCCACACCTGCTCAGCCCACCTCCGGGCTGCCCCTCGGGGCCAAAGAGCCCTCTTCCCACCGGCCACGCCGCTTTCATCTTCCTCTGCCCCCCTTGTTATTTTAAAGGCATTCCAGAGGATGCTGTCAGGCTTGGATGTGGTTTGGTTGGGTTGTTTGTTTTCGTACTGGAGGTTTTATGATCGCATTGGGAACGAGCCCTAATTGAGCTGCAATTCGAATTGCAGTCCGTGGGTATTTGTTTCATTTTTGGAAGGGCTTAAACGGCAGCGCAGCTTAGGCTGGAGAACGCATTTGGTTTTAACTGGAACCTGATGGAGACAGGACTGAGCAGGACGGGCTGCCCCGAGCCATGACCAAARCTCTTGGGGAAGCCCTGCACGGCCGCCCCGGCGCCAGGTACCCACGGCAGCAAGAGGCAGCGCCGGGTGCGACCACAGCCCTGTGACCACCTGAAAACCCTGCCGCTGCCGGGCAGGAGGCAGACGGAGCCAGTCCTCCAGTGCCAAGAGCCAAGAACGCAGCCCTGGGGCCCGGCTCGGCTGGGGCTTGCAGCCGCCCTGCAAACCTCTGCGCCCTGCAGACCCCCGCGCCCTGCAGACCCCCGCGCCCTGCAAACGCCTGAGCCCTGCAAACCTCTGCACTGCAGGGTCTGTGACCTTGTGCTCGCCCAGCACCCCAGAGAGGGAGCTCAGCACCGCTGCCCAGGCCACTCGGCCCCGGGGGCTGGCTGGGTGCTGCTTGCTCGAGTTGGGACCTGCCTCCCAACACGAGCTGCTCGCAGGGACCAGGCAGCAGAAGCGGACAGGACCTAAAGGTCAGCGCCCAAACTGCCCTTCACAGGATCTACGTCGGTGTCAACTTCTGCTGACCATGCCCCATGCCGACTGCCAGAACTAGCAGTTCAGCCCCAGCACCCAAAATGTGCCCGATGCTTCTGGCACACACAATCAGCTGGACCTTTGCAGGTAGGGATGGGAGGACAGACAGATTTCCAAAGCCCAGAGGGACTGGCCAAGCACTAGCTCTGCCTTGCAATGGTGCTTCCTCCAGTCCTGCCAGGATCTCACAAGCCTGGATGCTGGAGCAGGTCAACAGTGCTCTGGAAGACACCCCCGACCTGCTGGCACCATCCCGGCTAAATCAGACTTCCGCATATTAAAAGCGGATGAGCACTGGGGACTCACTGCCCCTCTTTCAGGAAGAAACCCTATCCCAGCTTGGCCTGCCAGGAACGAGCACCGCTCTGTGCCACAGATGCATGTGTGCAAACTCTTCTCCGGGGTATCAAATGCAGAAGCTGAGTCATACGACGCCTGGTCTCAAAGATCACTGAAGGTACAAGGAGGGGAAAAAAAAATATCTCTATGGGGTTGCAAGGCCCCAGCTTGGACCCAACCGGAGCAGAAGGTGGATGCTCMGTGTGAGGATGCCCAGCCGTGCGGCCGGGGCCCGGATGCCATGCCGGGAGGACTCAGAAGGGATGTAAGACCACACTCATCCAAGCTTGGTCCTGTCCCCTCACTGGGGCCCTGACACCCACTTCTTGGAAGGGAGMGGGAGAAGCTGGAGAAGCTGCTGTGGCAACCCCAGCCTGCGCAGGGCCAGCGGCTGCATCTGAGCACCGTCCCAATGGGAGAAGGTGCCACGGGGACTGGGATGGCATTGCCCCAGCTCCTCGGAGGGCTGCCGTCATGTACTGCACCCCAGTGAAATGCCCGGGACCCCCCGGGAGCCAGGAAGAAGCACTAACTTACCTTCCCCCATGATGGCTCAAGCGTGTGTGGGAGGAATGCTCTGTGTTTCAGCATGGCCTCGCACCAGGGCAACATCCCGCACTGCCTCCTCCTCACCCCGCTAAGACCCACTGGGGCTCTCCCCGAGACCGGCTCCTCCGCACCGCCATGCCCGCTCCCGGGATGGTGGGGATCCACAGCCCCCACACACCCAGGCCCCCCACTATGGTTCAAACGTTGGCTCAGCTCCTCGCTCTGCTGGAAACAGGGCTCCCAGGAGCTGCATCCCCGCTGCCTGGCCCTGGGGCTGCAGCTCGCCTTGGCTCGGGGGCACAGCCACATGCCGAGGGGGCTGAGACCTACAGACTCATCACAGCAGTGAGAGGCAATCAATTTGAACCCATACCTGCGGGGATGACAAGCAAATCCTTTACCCTCCTGCGCCACCTGGTGCCACCAGGAAGAATACACTAGTGAGATCCGGCTTTCATCAGAAACCACCTCTTCTCCAAAACCATGAAATTGTAGAAAATTGGCCCAAGAAGGACTTCTGGAGGTCATCTGAGCTCACTCCCCCCTACCTGTGGTTGGTCTCCATCCCCAGCCAACTACATCCCACCTGCACTTCTCAGCCCCACAGGGGACCTCCCCAGCCCCTTGCTGGGACGTCCCTTCTGGTGGAAACCCACCTCCAGTCCATCATCCTACCCAAGCCATCCAGCTAGACGGGGACCAAGCTGCTCAAGCATGCCAAAGCTGCACGATGGAAACCAGCGCTGCTGGCTGAAGACTTCCAGAGCTGCACCCAAAGGGGTTATAAAAGGCAGGCCACAGACATTGATCTCGGCAGGGAGGAGGAGACGACGGCCAAGACACAATGGAAGAACAGACAAACGCACACACCCGGCTCCAGAGCTGCTGCCCAGCTGGTAAATGTTACTGGAGTCAGAAAACCCCTTTCCCGCTGGAAGGCAATCAGCAGGACCCAGCCGGCAGCACTGGGCACGCTGGCCACTACCCACAGGGTGTCCCTGGCACTGCTACCAAGAACAGCCACCCCCCCGTTGGGGATCTCCTTGGACTGCTGGTGGCATGTCCCAGGCTGGCTTCCCGTTCGGCACAGCTTCACGCCAGGATTTGCTCCCGGCTCGCTCCATGACCAGCTCCCTGCCCAGCACCCTCTGAGGCCTTCTCCTCTGACAGGAGGGACCAGCCCCACCACGTAGCCCTGTTGCCGGTGTCATGCCAGCACCACCCAGCRCAATGCCAGAGGAGCTCGTTCACTGCCACCCAACTACAAAAGCACTCACGTATGCCAGAGCCAAGTTTCCCTCCACGCATCCCCAGTGCAGTCAGGGTCCAAAGGCTGCAGTCCGAGAGGAGAAGCTAACTTTTTTTTTGCTATTTTGCTAGAAAACATCCCACAAGGGCTCAAGCGTTCTTGTAATGACACAAGCTGGGGAGACCTCATCACCAGTCAGGCATCCTTCCAGATGAGGTTTGCCTGCTGCCTCCAKCAGACCAGAGCTTTCCCACCTCATGTGTTACCTCATTCTCCCTCTAGCTGCAGAAAGCTTTGAGATACCATCAGGTGGAGAAGCTAGAGCTGAGGATAACAGAGCCTATGAAGGAATGGTCAGAGCCCTCAGGACAGCAAGTAGAAAAGATTTCCACCCTAATATAAAAGAGCAACATTMAAAATCATAGTAATCACCAGGTCAAACCTCTGGCCATCAGGACATGCTCATTCATCCACGCATCATTGTGACCAGTGCTGCTAAGCGCACCCATGGGAGAGGYAGGGGTGCAAATGCCCCTTCCTGAGGTCTCGCAGGACATGGAAGCACTGGGAAACACTCTCTCCTCTTATTGAGCATTGCCGCAACTACTCCTGGTCTAGAGACAAGACACTGCCCAAGTTGACCTGAGTTCTGCTCCTTGTTCTACCACTGAGGGTGAGAGTCACGTGATGTCCACAGCCAGTGCCTCAGTTTCCATGCATGGGAAATGGAGATAAAGACAATGTTGTCTTTTGTAAAGTGCTTTGAGACTTGCTAATGAGGAGCACCAAACAACCGCTCGGGCTCCTTGCAGTCACCACTCCTGACCTGAACTCATGTGGGCAAAGGGGTGCCTCTAGAGATGGGAAAGGGAGGTGCTCGGTGTGGCTGGAGAGCAGCGGGTGCAGTGGCCAGAGCCTCTTTACAGAAGATGGGGACTTCAGCAGCTAGCCTCTGAAGAGCTCTTCCAAGCATGCACAACCACGCTTTCCAGAGGCTAACAATTTGACCAAATCTGTGTTGACTTCCACCAGGAATGCACCAACCCTGCCAAATTTCAAATCTCTTTTCCAAAGCATGGAGGCACCAGAAGTCCTCAAACAAAGAGACAGGAGAAAAAAAAATTTGRCAAAGCTACCATTTTTCCCCAACCTTCTGCTGAAACTTAAAAAAAAAAAAAAAAGGAGAAAGTTCAGCCTGAGGCAGAACAAGCATGGAAAAATTCAGCCCAAACAGTTAAAGTCTGGCAAAGGTATAAGCAAACAAACTTCTGCTGGGAAGTGTTATACAGCCTTAATAACAGGCGTCTGCTGGCTCCATCTACAATCAACGTGTCGGGCAAGAGGTGCCCTCCTTGCCTCTCCACAGCAGCACATGAGGATGACTTCACTGAAGCACAGAAGAGCAAGGGGGCAATGGCCGCAGGTGCCCCTGGAGATGGGAGGTGGCAGCACGGGGTGAGAGGAGACCACTCCGACCCCAGCACCTCAGAGATCTCTCAAAGCACTTGGGACATCCCGGTTCACATAGTTACACCAAGCAGGAGCTTCAAGACAGACCTAAACCACTTGGGCTCCTCCATCACCAAGAGGCTGGGAAGCATCTCACAGAGCTGGTGGCCTCGACACACAGTGGCTGCTGCTGTCTCCTTCCTCCCCCTCGCCATCCCCTGAACAGCAAGAGGGGCAGTGGAGACACCCTCATGCTCCTGAGACACCCTGCTCATCCCACCATGCTCCTCACCCTACTTCTCCTGGCTGTGTGCTGCAAGACAGCTTCCTTGGGATCAAGATGCTCACAGACCTGGAAAGCCCCTCTAGGTGCCCACTGCGTCCTGGCACGTGCTGGCGTGGGATACTACAGCTTGTCCCCTGTGTTGACATGGGCTGGCTCAGGCTGCAGTCACACCTTCCAATTTACTGCGTCAACAAGTAACGGAKCCTATGAAGGAATTGTCAGAGCCCACAGGACAGCAAGCAGAAAAGATTTCCACGCTGATATAAAAGAGCAACATTAAAAATCATAGTAATCACCAGGTCAAACCTCCAACCATCAGGACACGCTCATCCATCCATGCATCCTCAGCCCAGAGGGTTTCTCTTCCTCCGTTACCCCCGATTTTTCTGGTGACAGACCAAATGATGTGGTATAAACACAGATGTGGAAGCTAGCAAGCGTGATCTCCAGGTAAAACATGGGAGCAGGACGAGGCAGTGGGATTTAACTCTTACCCCTGTCACAGACCACCTGGGTGACCTTGAGCAGGTCACTAAAGTTCTGATGCTGCAAAGGGGTGCCTACCATCCCCCCTAAGACCAGGGAGAGCAGCAGTTATAGCAGCAGGGTCCCAGTGGAGCCCAGGGACAGCTCTATCTGTCTGCTGGCGTTTCTACCTGGGGTGAGGAGCAGTTGCTCAGGCAGCAGGTACCTCCTCCATGGCACAGCAGGAGGATGAGGTGAGCATGCCGGTGCAYGAGGAAGGCAGCCTTGGGTCCCCGTGCAATACAGCATCCTGTTCCTGACCTGCCTGCATTGTCAGGAAAGAAAATGGCCAAAGAAACTTCATGAGTTCACATGAAGTTCACCCGCGTGGAGCTCTGCTCCATGAGCCAAACTTCTTTTCTGCTTGCCATGAGCCTTCCAGAGCTCGTGACTGGGGCAGAGCAGGGCCAGGAGAGCGCTGGGAGGATGGGACCTCTTAGCAGCATCAGACTTCCACTTGCACAAAAAGCAGGCAAGTGCTCCACCGGCTTATCCACCTCCTCGCTCAAGGAGCTCCAAGAACACTCTCACAGCTGAGGTTCCCTCAGAAGACAGCCCCTTGGACAGCCAGCAGGACACCGGGCATAGACAGGGAAAGCAGGAGCATTAGCTAAATGTCACGCTGGCTTATCTGTGTCCAGAAGCAGCCTCCTTGCTTCCCAGGACTGTGGGATTTCAGTGCGCAGGGAAACCTGACACAGCTCTCCTAACCGCAAGCACCCGCCTGGCGCGGGGCAYGGCAGGACTTGGCTCCGAGCTGCCCCCGAAGCACAGCAGCGCCGGCGGCTTGCAACAGGGAGGATGGAGCGGGAGGTGGGCTGGCTGCCCGCGAGGGACACGGGGCAGTGACAAGGCGCCCCGGCAGCGCCTTGGCATGTGTTAGACCTCAGATGACCTGCTTGCTCTCCAAGAAACCCATGCCTTCACCCAACTTCACTTTCTGACAAGGACCAGGGGCAGAGCAGTCCCTCCCAGCACCAGAAACCCAGCCAAGCCTCACCGGGTTGCCTCTGCCCTCGACGCTGTTCCCTGGCACAAGGTAGCAGGGACTGACCCACCAATGAGTCTCTCCTTCAAGGCTTGCACCTTCTGATGTAGGCCAGGCTTGCAGAAAGGCTGAAGGCTCCATCACACAGCAGGAGTGAGCACCCTCTGACTCCAGAGCCCGGTGCACAGTGACATTTAAACTCAAAAGAACTTGTTTTAAGATTATACCTGTCCAGATCTCCCCAGGCCTAGAAAGAGTCACCTGCCCACCTCTACTCCTGCCACTGCCTCTGAGCAGAGTAACTGCCTTCTCTTCCTCCTCTTTGCAGTCCTAAACTTACAAAGCCCAACAGTAAGCTCGACCTGCCAGCTCCGAGCTCGGAGCCAGCCTACATCTTGGGGCTGGGGGAAAGGGTTTGCCAGCAGAAGACCTCAGTTACCAAGTGTCCTAATGCAACAGTCAGCTTCTTCATCAGTAGATCTCAAAGTGCCTGAGAAAAGAGGTCAGCATTGCTGTGCTCCTTTTGAAGAGTGAGAAACTGAGGCACRAAGAGGGGAAGATCTTGCCCTCAGTCGCTCAGCGGGCCGGGAGAAGCCAGGTCCCTGATGCCCCAGGCCAGCGCTTCATCCCTGGCCCCCAGCCCAGGGCACTCTCCTCCGTGATGGGTGAAGTTCAGAAGCTTTGATGAGTCAGTTTGGGTTGTGAACTTCCCTCCTCATCTGGGTCACCTTTCCCCTGGCCACTTTAGTGCTTAAACGTGGAGCCTGCGGTTGGAGAGGAGAAACAAGGCCGCGGGAAGCGCCAAGTAACCACGCTGCCAGATCTACCTGCAGTCCCTGCCATCTCAGAGGCTGCAACAACCACACACTCAGAAACCTGTAGGGTTTGCATGGAGAACATCAACTCAGCAAGCCACAGCATCCCGCCAAAGGTGAYGATTGGCTCCTCTTGGGGCAGTGGGCCAGAGTCAATCCTGATAACGCCAAGAACAGATGGTTCTTGGAGCTCTGCTCAGCTCAGCAGCTGCTCCAGTGGCCACGCTTAACAAATGCCACCACATAATGTCATATGTTCATTTTTCAAAGCTCAGAAACAACAGCTTTTCACAGCAGACCACTGGTATGGAGCCTGCCCTGACTTCAGGAAGGAGAGATTTGCCTCCCAGCTACTAACTGGTGAGCCCTTAAGGCCCCGTTGGGACACTCCTTGGATGGAAACCAGACKCCGTCGGAACAGACCTGGAGGGAGYTCAGGTGAACCTCCCTACCATGGGCAGAGTGAAGACCATGTGCAGTTTCTCATGATGAMCCTGGCAGCTGCTGCCAGGTGTCCAATTCCACTTTGGACAAAGTAAAGCAGGAAYCTCCTCCACATTGTCCAACAGCTCTTTGTGGCAGAAGGTCTTCATCCCTGTCCCACCCTCCCTGTTAACAGTGCAAATAAAGGCAACAGAGGCAAAGTGGGACAGGGAGAGGAATGCCCCCGGGGAGTGAGCTACTGCAGGATGCACTGGGGTAGATGAATGAATATTTCAATGTTGGGGAGAACTGGAGGAAATCTGGAAGTCAGGAGCAGAGGGGAACATAACTGCTTCTGCCTGACCTCCACCRGGCATCAGGCTCAGCAGATGTGGAGTTCACTTGGGCTCACAAACCTCCTCTGAAAAGCAAGCAAGCCAACAGAAGAAAGGTGGGTAAGAGGGATGGGTATGAAGCAAAGCCATGGGGAAGAGTGAGTGTGCAGGTAGCAGGAAAGACTCAAGCAAAGGTGGAGAGAGATCCCAACACACCCGAGGACCTGGTCCTCGGTGTCCCAAGTGTTCGGGCTGACTCCTACCTCCAGTTTGGCCTCCCCRCTGAGCGCTGCCCATCCTGCCAGCATCCAAGCCAGTAGGTCCAATATTGACCTGGCATCGAGAGACACTCTCCAGGAAGATAAACAGGAGGTTCCTGAAGCTCTGGCAGGCAGAAGTGTCTCAGCCAGTAGGAAACTATCTAAGAGCAGAGAAAACCTGCACAACAGGGACTACYGCTGTTTAAGGGACAAGGGAGGATTAAAAGTACTCCAATGCCTTGAAAGTGCCGGCTGTCAGGACTACCTGGAAACGTTGATGCTCCTGCGCCTCCCGACCCCAGTGTCCCTGGCAGCATCAGCAGCGAAACCAGTGATCCCATCTGCTCGCAGGGCAAAGCTGTCCCCAGGGCTGGGGGAAGCACAGCCTGGCAGCCCGGGGGCTGGGGCAGRCTGCCTGCCCTGCTGGGGCTGCTCCAGACTCACCACTCACCTGCACTGCCCTTCCCCGCGTGCAAATCTGTTCACAGAGAAGCCAGGTTCAAAGCCAGCAGGTCTGAAGACCTGACCACTAGTAGGAAACCAGGACTATTATTGATATTCCCAGTAAAAGAAATACATTAAGATATTTTTTGTGTCCTGGCTAAGACTGGGAGAGCTAAGACTCTCCAAATGCAGCGCACTGGCACTATGGGAATACCAGCTGGTGTGGAGGATCCATGGAGCCATCAGGAAGAGCTTGACTCACACTATGATTCAGACATCCATGAGGTTTCCCCTTCATACCAAGGATTGTGGCATCTCTGTACTTTCCCCCCAGCATAACCATGGGGCTTGGGATGCCTGCTGTACAAATCCAGGCAACTGGCACCTTCTGGGCATGGACACATCCATGGAGAAGAACCAGTAGAGATCCTGCAGGATGAAGAGCATTTTCCACACTCCTCAGCAGGGACCAAGGCATCCATCCTGCTTTGCAGAGCCAAGCCATGGGAAACAGCAGAGAGATGATGAGAATAAAACAAAATCAGGCAAATGGGGACTTGGCAGTGTTAGGTTAACGGTTGGACTTGATGATCCTAAGGGTCTTTTCCAACCTAAACGATTCTATGATTCYATGATTCTAAATGGGGTATTTAAGAGAAATCAAAGTGCGCTGAGGATAATGGGTATGCTACACTGAGAAATAATCTTAGTGGGGCTTAGAGGTACCAGCTGCCAGSAGAGGGAAGCGGCCAGAACAACACATCAACACAGTATTTTAGATTTGTCTTTTAAATAAATGATATTTGTGTCCTGTGCTCTCAGTGAGGAAGGGATCTGGCTGAGGGCTCCAGTCCCAGACAGGGAGAACCTGGAAATCAGTATTCTCTGAACATTTTCCTTCCGCCACTTTCCCAAATGGCTCAATTTTTCCTGCTGAACTGACACGAAAACAAATGCAGATAGGACCGCTGGACCTGCTGGAGCCAGAGCCTACAGCTCCAGGTCACAACGCTGCACACAGAGAGGATCTGGCCCTTGGTCTTCTCCCAACCTCTCCAGCCTCATCGTACTCACAAGGCGAGCTGCCCCTCCCCAGATGAGGAGGAAACCTGRGCTGATGGAAGCTTGTGGCATCAGGAGCGGAGGCACAAGCCTTGCACAGACCCTACAGATTTGGACAGCCCTGAACTYSCC
>JASVER010000008.1:243575-289483 GCA_030449065.1 Oceanodroma leucorhoa
CCYYCYTTYCCMMCCACACCCACCGGCCGGGGTGCTCCCAGCTCCCTGCCAGCAGCACGGGGCGGCAGAAGTGGAGCTGGACCGCGACTCCTCTGCCACTGCAAAGCCCCGTCCGGGCCAAGGATGGGCTGCAGCAGGAGCATCGGTATCACTGTGAACAGCAGTTACCCTTGAGCCTCTATCTGTTTGCAGATGACTGATAGGCAATGAGGACAAAAGGTGATTTTCCGCAAATAAATCATTCCTTTCAAATGCTTTCCTAAAGGCGAACCCAACTTTCGGGGAGATATTTTGAGGTCTCACTCCTCCCCATCCCCGTCAGCGAGTCCCTGACAGACACTGGTGAATCATTGTCCCACCAGCTCTGGGGGAGGGCAAACTCCTGCTCCCTCCGCACACCCAGAGGCACTGACCGTGGCCATCCGCAGGGTGCCGGCGGTAAAAGCCAGCTCTTGAACCACATGCCTAGCTCAACACCGAAAGCTCTGGGCTCCCTAACCGGTGTCCACCTCGCCCACGGAGAGGTGTCCTGGGAGGGTGGGGGGATAGCGGCACCGGGAGCAGGCAGCCAAGCCCCCCCCTCCTGCCCCGGTACAGGGGTGTCTCCGCAGACAGGGCCCTCCTTGTTCGCTGGGGCTGCAGCTCCTCTCGACCGCATTTATCGCCCGTAAACCAACTTTCTAGCAGCCTGCTGATGGCAATGTCAATCTGCCACGCTGAGGGGAAGCTCAGGCTGCCCGGAGCCCCTGGGCAAGGGGCCCTGCTGCGGGCTGGCTCCCCGGGCAGCTGGGACGCCCCGGCAGACCACAGTGYGGTGTGGACGTCCAGCTCCCATACRGCTAATTCAATAAGTCACAGATACCATGACTTCATAAGGCAGAGAGGCTCCACAGCTATTAGGGGAATTGGGAACGGGGGGAGGAGGAGCTGAAATGGAGAAGGGATGGAGACGGGGAGGGTGGAGAGGGGGAAGCTAAGACAAGCAGCAGAACAAAACATCCCATAAATCATGAGAAGCTGCTGAAATACCAGAACAAATGACCCCATAGCTTGGCCATTGTTCCCGAGCGAGGGCTTAAAGCGCTCCCAGTCGAGACAAAGCGCCTCGCGTTTCGTTTCAACGCCGTGCCGGCCCATCCAGGACCTGTGCTCGGCACAGCCGAGCCAGRGGCGGCTGTGTTTCACCCTGGATCGATGGCCAGGACCGGTGCAATGGGGGAGGCGAAGCTTTCGGCAAGGCTGGCTGCCCCGCACCACAGCCGGTGCAGACGTGGTGCCCACATCTCAGCCTGCCCAGAGCTTCCCTTGGCTCCCAGATGCCCACACACCTCCCAGGCTCTGGCACACCTCCCCTTCCACTGAAAGGCTCAGGGACTGGTTTTCYCTCTTATTTTCCCTCGCTCAGGCTAAGAGCTTCCTCGGCTGGAAAGAGAAGCAGCTCCAAGCCTCCTCTTGGATGTGTGGCATAAGTCAGGAGTAAGTCAGCTCAAGGAGGGCTGTGAAACCCGGAGGAGCTCTGAGCCCTCTGTCTTTATGGTGCTGTACCTCCCCGTCTCCCAAAAAGTTGCTGACAATTCACTTTGTGCTGGCTCCCCCCGGCAAACRGACGACTGTCAAGCAAGGAGTCTTGGGGAAAGTCCTGTGCGACCACAGACTACTGCGACGGAAACGGCGCAAGGCTCTCGATGAGGTTTGCAGTAGCAGCTCTCCAGTGCGCTGGCTTGGGAACAGTCAGATGGATCAGTCGGCAGCTCAGCACCTCCCACGGGCTCTGCAGCGCCCCGGGGCCACGGCACTTGGGTGCCCGAAGGCGAGGAGCCTGCCGAGGGGGACAGGTCGTCCGCGCTGCCTGCCCACATCAGCCRACAGCAGCTATTGAAGGAGGCTGAGCAGGGCCAGGCACCTCCAYGGCACGGATTTCATGCCCCAGCACAGCAATTTAGGGAGAATTTCCACACCACATGAGACCACTTAAACCCAAAGGGGAAATATTATTGCATTATAAAATTTTAAATAACTTTATGAAAACACTTCCTTTAACAACCTTTTGCTTTATAACCAAACCTGATACACAGGGCAGAGTATGGCAGCAGTCGCGTGTGCCGCCTCTGCCAGCCCAATGGTGCCAGCGCGGTTCCTGTGCCCGGCGGCTGCAGCTCCTGCCCTCACGGCACCGCGGTCCCATCRCAGAGGGATGCCCGCCGGCCATTACACTCAGCCCCGGTGCTGGGACATSGCGGGAAAACCACTCCGCACCTTCCCATCCGGGCGGGCACGGTCTGCGCGCGGAGCTGCTGGGCAGGCAGGTCTCTGTGCAGCCCCCTCTTCGGCAGAGAGAAACAAGGAGCTGAGATTCAGCAACGTGCCAGGGGTCAGGCAGCAAAACAAGACGCAGGCAGGACTGAACCCGAGCCGGCTGGCTGCCTCTAACCACCAGACGACATGCTCCTGCCAGCGTTGCTTTAACAGCTCGYGGTGGGCAGCCAACGAGCAGAACCGAGATAAGGGGATGGGGGAAGCGAGGAATGCGCTGCATTTTTCCTGAGCCACCATAGGAACAGGCTATTCTGACTACGGATTGCAGGGAGGCTGTCCGACATGAAAAACTCGAGGAGCCCAAATAGAAAAGGCAGCAAGTAGAAGTAAACAATCAACAAGAAGAAAACAGAGAGGAAAATCAGGGTGGACAACAAGAGGTGAGTACGGGAAAAGGAGCATGGGGGAGGAAGACAAGCAGAGGAACAAATGGAAGAAGGAAAACCAGGCCAAGAGGTAGGAAAAGAAAAGGAAGAGACAAATGGATGCCAGGAGGACAAACCTGCCGGCTGGAACTCCCGATGAGCACCAGAGCTGGAAGGATGCGAGAGTGGGACAGAGGCTCCCAGGCTCCGCACATACAAGAGTAAACCAGCAGACTGCAGCCCTTTTATTGGATTAAGACTCACTGAAGAGGAAAGATAAATGTGGATCATTTCTCAGGTGACACGCACAAGAGGAGAGGAAGCTCTCTTTGCCTCGATTCACCCTAAGGGGGGAGAAAAGGGATTGCTGGCGTTTTGGGGTTGCTGTAGGGACAGTGGGAGGTCTCCACGGGAGCCGTCAGTTTTCGACTTCTTCACTAAAACAGCAGAAGGTGGCGAGCTTCAAATAAAAGAGTGCTTTTGTCTCACACACCTTTGTGCTATTTAGGCTTTGGAGCTAGATTAGTATCACAGACCAGGAGAAAGCAGAGCCTTAATAAATCGGACACAAAATCCTTCCTTGCCTCAATTGCCAGTTTTTGCCTCATTTGGAGCTCAAGTTGCCTCGGTGCTCCGTGAGCCACAGCGTGCCCCGTCCAGCAAAGAGGAGGAGAAAGGAATGAGCAAAGCTAAATAAAACTGGACAGGAGCAGCCCCCAGGTTTCGCCCCCCAGCTTGGGAAAGCCTCGCGCTGCCCCACTCCCCATGGTGCTTCYCTCYGGGCACCTCCCGGCAGCAAGACACYGGCTCGTGGGAGCAACGGGCTGAGGTGATATGGCACATTCATGGGCTCTAACACTGGGGACTTTGTGGTGCTGGCTTTTAAAAAAAATAGCCTAAAAAAAGCCTAATAATGAAGTATTTATTTCAGTAAACAACATATGAATGAAAGAAGTGTTTTCTCAATACTTCACTTTTTCCCTGCCTTCTCTCCCTTCCCCCCAGCAATTTTTTTTTAATAAGTGGAACTAACGAGGCTTCGCTCACTGACGGCCGAGCTCRGGAGCAGGACCGCTCGCCCGGTGCAGCATATAAACACGTGCCGAGCGAATAAAGCCTGCCTTGTGCTGGGGCAGAAACCGACCCATGAGCGCATTTCCCCCGGCGAGCAGGGGAGATGTGCTCTGACGGACGCACGGACCACGAGTCCTGCGACGGGAGCATCCCTRCGCTTTTGGTAGGCAACACGGGACATTCAGCATCTTATTTATTCTGGCAGCAAGTAACTGCATCTCCTGGCCCAGAAAGCTGCCGTTGCCCAGGGACCCGGCCCTGCAGGGCTTCGAGGTCCCCAGGGACAGGGAGATGAAGGSATCTATTGTCCCCATCCTACCTGGCAGCGCTCAGCAGAGGGGACACGGTRTCAGGCAGACACTGTGACGCTGTACAGCTCCCTCTCTTCTACCYTGGCTCCATCCAGCCCTACCTGAGCACCTGAACAACCGGGAAACTGGCTCAGCTTGCCCTGCCTGGGGATGAGAGGTAAGGATGCTTTCCGCTATGGCAGGGACATGAGGGGTTGGACTGATGGGTGTTCTGGTAGGAATTTCAGGCAGAAAACACTAATCCCTCCACCAGACTGACACCCAGCTTTTCAAAGCAATGGGCACTGATGATGTTGTGCTTATCRTCTCTACCTCCTCCTTGGCAACAGGTAACAGCAGGTCCAGGAGCCCTTCCTTGCCTTCAAGCCTTGGGATTAAGATGAGCAGGATTCTCAGAAGCTACTGATTTGGGAAAACACGGTCCATCGCTTTTCCATCCCCCTCCWACCCGAGTGGGATGAGCTGAACCCCCCATCATATGCAGCGTGGATGTTCACCCTCTGCACAGAGGCAGGTAAAACAATGCCGTGGTGACCTTGGGTTAAACTTCTAAATACAWACAGATTTGATGCATGTAGATATTTGCTCTGGAAGCCAAATTAGGCATCTGTAGATTTGCAAGGGCATGAGCCATGCTTTCCGTCGGCCACGGCACCCAGCAGCCTTGCCTGCAGCCCAGGACCTCCCGTGCAAGGCGCAGGGTGAGCAGGGGCAGCGGCACCCGCAGCTCAAAGGCCCTTCCCCTGAGTGCAGCACGACGGTTTGGAGCAACTAACCGAGGATGCTGATCCCACTATGATGCTCATGGATCCCTGAAGATGTACAGGGGATGCAGAGAAATGAYGTTTCACACCAGGGTAAAGGCCAGGTGCCCCCTTTGCAGGACGCGGCTGCAGAGGAGGCTGGTGCTTGTGTGGGAAAAGCCTCCGAGTGCCTCCTCGAGGGCAAGCGTGCACGTGTGGACCAGGCACGTGCACCGTCGGCATGCGGGAAAACCTGCCTGCAGCGTGCCTGTCCCGCCGGGGAGGCAGCGCCCCGTGCTCCGTGTGCAGGTGCCCCTCAGCCACTCTTTGGAAATTTGGCGGTGTGCACGTAAAAGCCAATTAAATTCCTGCACTGCAACAACATAGCTAGCACAGCTCCTGGGTTRTCTGCTTAACCACGGCGACAGGGAGAGGATTAACAAGCAGACTGAGATGGTCGGGGAGCAGGCGGTGGGCAGGGTCCTCCCCCCGCTGCTGCCCACCCAGCTCCTTGTCACCGCGACCCCCCTGGGTGACCCCTCTGCTGTGTCCCGCCGCTGAGTGCCAGCGAGCCCCAGCACCCGAGTCCCAGCACCACRGCCCACCTGAGCCCGGCTGCCAGGCTGGATGTCTGACCCAGCTCAAGAGGTCTCCAGCCATGGATAAAACCCATGGCCCCAGGGGAGTCACCCTCCCCCCAGCCAGACCAGCCGTGCCTATGGCCCTGCGGGAGCGGTGACAGCAGGTCCTTCTCTGTCAGGCCTGATGCTTTCCAGCCTCGATCTCCAACGCCATGGCATGTGGCAAACCGAAGGCAGAGGCGATTCCTCCTCACCAAGAGCTCATTTCCAAGCTGGCTTACAAAAACCCCATAAAATAGCATCATCTACCACTGCTGCGGGGTCGCTGCTGTACAACGTGTTTTGCAAACTAAAGCAAAGCTAAAACAAGACAGATGGGTTCCCCCAGGAAAACACTGCAGAGCGAGTGAAAACGTACCACAAATATACCTTGACACAACAGGGCTAAAATGGGATCCGGGGGCTTCATAGAGACATTTAAAGGGAGAAAAGAGATTTACTGACTTCTCGAGCTTCTTTATCATGAATAAATAGAAACTCTGTTTTTAATGAGTTCTTTGCTTCTTTTCCTATTTGGCATATTACAAATTCACATATTTGTCTATTTGGAAGATTCATAGTAATTGCAGAACAGCTTTCCCGATGACATCGTTTCAGCAAARGGAAGAAAGTTGTGCAACTGGAGAAGAAAGCAATCTGTCACCAAATAGCTTAAATTCTTTGTCTGGCCTCATTAATACCTAGTTAGCTTTGATGCCTAACTAACCTCACAGATAGAGGAACCCTTTGAGGAGGACTCTACAACCTCACACTGAAGTGTTAAAACACGCAATAAATGCCAGAAAGATCTCCAAAGAAAGCAGGGAAAACGAAAACCAAACTCGACATTCTTGCAATTTCTAAGCATTTCTTTTTTCTTTCTTTTTTTTTTTTTTTTTAAGTTTTACCCTCCTTTATCCATCTAAGGAAGCAGAAAGCAATGCAATTTCCAGTTCTTTTAAATATCCTTAGCAGGTCACCTCTAACGCTGGGAGGTTCACTATGATCTGCTTCCAAGGCTGTTGCATCAGAGCTTAGAAACCCAGGATAAATTACTCCCTGCTCGAGCAGGGACTGCAGTTTGAGACCTGTGCCTGGCACGAGGGGCCCCGCGGGCGCCGCAGCAGCAGCATCRGGGAAGGAGGGAGCACTGCATCCCTCCGGGGTGGGCAAACGGGGCTGCCCCGGAGGGTGGCTCGTGCTGGGGCAGCCCCGTCCCCTCACACCACTCACCGCAGGCACGGCGCCGGCGGGGTGTGCCTGCGGCTCCCAGGGCCCCCACGCCGGCTGCGGCCGTCCCACCACRGCTCTCGGCTCTGGTTTATCCAACGGAGGTGCATCGGGCAGCGAGGGGCCGCGGGATGCATCCTCCGGCAGCTCCTATAAGGAGCGCAGGGTGGGAAGGGAAGGGGAGAGGAGAGCAGCAGCCAGTGGCGGGGGCTGCCGGAGGTCGTGCGCTCACGTGCCCCAGCCCAGCTGACAGGCACGTCTGCGTCCCACGTGAGCCCCGCAAGACCCCCATGGCTCAGCCCCCCACGGAAGGAGCCACCCGGGGCTCCCCACTGCTCCCTGCACTGGGGCGAGGGGGGATGTTTTGGCTTGATACCCTGGGGGAGCTTCTGCAGCAGACGGAGGGGTCTGAAGGGGCGTTGTCCCATGGGACGTTGCTTGGACAGGGACAGAGAGTGGCAGCAGCGGGGACAGGGGACAGGAAGGGGACTGGAGAGGCAGGAGCTCCTTTCCCCCAGCCCTGTCCTGCAGCTCTTACCATTCAATGCTCAGAGACCTGGGCCGGAAGGCAGACAGCTCGGCCGAGGCATACTCAGCTTTCCTTCTCTTCTCCTGCTTCTGCTTAACCGACAAGCGGTGAGCAAACCTAGAGAGGCTGCTTTCCGACCTGGGGAAGGGGAGAGGAAAGGCGTTAATGTCACTGAAGCACCCCAGCTCCCAGTGGCAGGTCCTCGGCACAAAGCCAGGTGACGCTCAGAGCTGAAAGGAGGGGGCTCGCGGAGGGTCAGCAGCACCCGGATGGGGCGGCACCAGCCTCGGGGGGAAAAAGTGGAGCAGTAGCAGGTTTAGCATCGCTTTGAGAAGCCAGGACCAGCACGGGTCCATGGCGTGCTGTTAGCAAAGCTGAAGCTGCGAGCCTGGCAGGCTGAGTTAGCACCGGGTCCTGCTCCCCGCTGCAGCAAAATCCCCTCCCTAGGTCGTATGCTCCTGCCCAAATGCCAACCGGTGATGGCCAATGCTGGAGAAACGCCAGCGGCTTCTGCTTCTCGCMGTCCCTGCCTGAGAGGGGTCGGGCAGCCAGGGAAGCATTAGCAGAGAGAAGCAGAGCGGACCTCTGCCACAGCCGCACGCTCCTTCAGAGAAGCCCCAGGGCCCCTGTGGACTCCCAGCTGGGGCTCTCAAACACCGAGACGGCTTTCCTGTTGAGGGCTGACATCGGAAATCAGCCCACGTCGGGGATGTTTCGGAGGAGGAAACAGAAACACCTGCAGGACCCGCCTGTGCTGACAAAGCTCCTTCCTGCTGGGCGGGATGCTCCAGCATCGCTCCCAGTTCCTGGGACCAGGGAGAAGAGCATCCCCAGGCTCTGGGGCCATGCTGCACACCCCCCTCACCCTGGCTCTCTCCAGAAGAGAACTGCTGTCCCAAGGCACAACTGCACCATCTCCGAGTCCGCAGCAAGCAGAGACCCCGGTGCCCGCAGTGCCGAGGGCCAGCACCCCCGGCTTGCAGCCGAACACGGCACCACAACCCATCCCTGCTGCCAATTCACCGGGAGCAGAGGTGGGAGCAAGGGAAGAGCAGCCTGGGGAGCTGGGACACCCCAAGTTGGGCACACGACCAGGTTGGTGGCACTGGTGCCGTCTGCCAGCCCTGCCACGCACACCGGCACGGCCACTGCCTCTCCTCCTTCGGTCCTGCGTCGGCACGACCTGCTCCCACCACTCAGCCGGCCCTGGGCTGGGCAGGGAAGGGGACAGGAGTGATTTGACAGAGGTCCCACGGGATGAGGGACAGAGCTGGGGGGAGACTTTGAACCTACACACATTGCTAAAGCCAATCCTCCTCTGCTCTTGAGTCCTGACCGGCTTCAACCAAACAAAATACCTCCAAAAAAAGAAAGAAATGAAGGTATTTCTCAGAAATGAGGGCTTCCTGCCTTTCCTCACAATAATTAAGCCAACCACGACCAGCTAACAGTTTTTTTCCTGATACATTTTAAACACAGACATCTTCAATTCATTAACTCTGGTTATTGATTTATTTTTCAGCTTATGAATTGCTGTTGCTGGGGACGGGGTGGAGACAGCTTTCTGGAGAAGGTTCTTGTCTCTCCAATCACCGCCGGGAAAGAGCCGCTCAGACCTTCCAGGGTCATTCTTTACATTCTTGAGAAGAAATACTACTTTGATGTAAAGGATGAGGTTTGCCTTAAAAGAAACCCAACAAGAAACCCAAACCCCAGCTTTCCCCCGCTCGCAGCCGGAGGAAGAGGCATTCAAAGAGGAGTGATCCAGGCGCCTTGTGAAAGCCCATCGAGCAGAGCCCTGCACTAACGCCATCCCCGCCACCTCGCCTCTCCYTTGAGCTGGCGTCAAAGCTCGGCTGTAATGAATAAGATCCCAGTTTAGGGAGGCGTGGGCACTGACCGCAGGCGGGGACCCTGGGGGAAGCAGGGCTCGGGGCTGACCCAGGGATGGGGCTGGGTGCTGGGAACGGGTGCTGCTGGCTTCCTACAGCACCTCCTCGGTGGCATTTGACTGTTCCCGCTGCGGCAGCCCTAGCGCTGCCCAGCTTTCCACCTCCCAGAGGCTCCTGCTACCCTGCAGGGGTGAGGGCTCCATCCCCMGCTGCCAGGACACTGGGGATGTCGATCTCCTCAGATTTGGGGACTGCCTGGAGAACGCTGTCCTGTTTGCTATCCTCGCCCCATCCCCTCCACGCTCCSTCCACCGTTACAGCCACCCCTCCCAAACTGGTCCCCAGCAGGGATGYGGGGCTGGGAAATCCCAAACCACCTGCACGGATGCAAGACAAACAAGTGCCTCTGTCGTGCCAGTACGTGCCTCTTGCGATCAACACCACCGGGACAATTACACACCCAGGAGGTTTACCCGGACGCATCCACCAGCCCCAAGCAGGGAAGGAGCAGCCATTGGATAGAGCCAACAGAGCTGGCAGGGGAAAACAGAGTGAYGTGCCGAAAGGGCTCAACGTGAAGGAGCGTTTTAAGTTCCTGGGGGTAGGGACACCCCATGCGAGGTGTGTCGGCGGGGCTGGAGAAGCCACCTGGATGCTTGGGGGCGGTGGCCTCGCCGTCACTCCCGCCGCAGCACGGCATCGCACAAGCCAGAAGGTGACCAAGAATCTGGAGATGTTGGGTGCTGCTTTCACCCTCTAGACTGACCTTCCAGCCTTGCAGTTGCCCAGCTGCAGAGGATTTCACCCACCACCTCCAACTGCTCACAGCCAGGTTAAGGGAGACGGCTGMGACCGCTCTGACGGGCCAGCACCTCCTCCTCGAGAGCTGTCAGCAATTCATCCAGCTTCTCTCAAACCGGTACAAAACGGCCTGCTCTCACCTCCGCCGGACCCAAAAGCTCCAGCAAAAGCATCATTAATTAGAAAGCCAGGAGCACATTACAGTATCATCTGGCTATTTATACAGTGCTGCTTTACATAAACTGTACTGCAGAAGAGGGGATGAATCATACCTGCTCTGCCGTGGCTGCACGCAGGCAAACGCGGCCCGACGCCGGCAGCCTCCTCTGCCCCACTCCCCTCGCCCCACTGAGGCCCTGCTTGCGGGTCAGCTTCCCTGAGCTCCTCGGGCTGGGGCTGCTCCGGTCCCCCGGGGTCGGGATGCTCCCAAGGTCGGGATGCTCCCAAGGTCGGGATGCTCCCGCAGCCGCGCTGGGCATTGTGCCCGGGGTCTGTGCTCTGCGGGTGGCAGTGGCAGTGAGCCTCTAACACGGGGAGGGGGATGCTGCTGGGACCACACTTTTACTTCCCAGCTGCTTTCCAAACACTAATAGATGCCCCTCTCCCTTGAAAAAGATCAACGTTAAGGATCTTAAGATAGAGGCAGGGAAACTGAGGCACAGAGAGGCCGTGTGAGTAAGGCAGGTTCCCAGGTTGGCATCTGTCCTCTTGTGCACTTCACTGATGGGCAAGATTTTCGTGCCTTCTCCCATCAGTACCAGCATGCTCGGCACCGCAAGTGCCAGTCAGGGGAACAGGCAGCCCCAGAGAGCCACTGCCACCTTGAGCCAGCTTCATCCCAGCCATGGGACGGGGAAAAGGCCAGCACCGCTCCCCCAGCCCTGCCCGCAGTGCGGACGTGCTCATGGTCCAGCCTGGGCAGGATTTGGGGTGACCTGCCCACCCCACCATAAGAAGCAGCATCTCTGCAGCAGCTCAGCATCGGCGCTGTCGRGGCTTGGCGGACCCAGCCTGCCGCACCCCGGCACTGCCAAGGCTCCCCGGCGGTCCCCTCACGTCGCCCAGGAGCCGAGGGGACACGCGGGGAAAACCATCAATTGAAACATCAACCGCAGCGCTGGGAAGAATTGTCTCCTGACAACCAGAGAAGGTTGTTCAGCTACTGTGCTGTATCATAAATCACACCTCTATGACTTGCCATCTGTCAGCCAGATTACACATGTTCAGAGTCCCATGTCAGCGTTTAAGTCAGAACACAGCATCTTTTCCCCAGAAATAATTATCGGCCCTGGAGACTCTTGCAGCAATACCCATCCTCAGCCCTTCCCTCCAAACCTCCTGGCAGAGCRGAGCTGGCAGCGCCGGGGAGGCAGGAACGTCGCTGCCGGCGGGGCGCGGGGATGCAAAGCCCGCACGCGACACCTCCCCCATAAAACCACCGATCCGTGCGCACGCGGGGGCGGCAGGACCTGGCGCGGCAACACCCCCCCCCCCCGGCATCAACCCCAGCACCCAGCCCTCGCCGCAGGTGCGGAGCAGGCAGGGGCAGCCAGAAGCAGATGCTGCTGCTGAAGGGAGATGGGGACGGTGCTGTCCCCAGCCTGGCGAGTGCTGATGGCCCCCCTGGGTGTTCAACCAGGATGAGCGGACCCTTGCTGCTGGCACAGCCCAGCCCGGCCAAGGGGGAAGGCTCTGGCTCAGCACAGGGCACAGCTCCCGTGCCAGCTGCGCTGCCCGAACGTGCTGTGTAACACCAGCCTGATGCCCACCCCTTCACCAGGCACGTTTTCTGGGGGTCTGACCCTGAGCAYGGGTGACTGCCGAAGCCCCCGGCTCGTGGAGGCAGTGGGAACGCAGGCAGAGCRGAGACACGGCGGGCTGGCAGCCCGGCCCCGTCCTGCCTGTGGCTCAGCCAGGTCGCTGGGCCATCACAGGRCGCAGCATCCCAGCACAAAAATCCACTCAGCTGCCCTTTCGGATGAGGACAAGGGGCTGAAGCGCCGCCCTCCACCCCCTCGCTGGCCGGGCAGGCGGATGAGCAATGACATTTCCCAAAGCTACCTTAGTACAGAAATACACAGCGACTCGATTCCTCCCTCCGGCTTCACCAGCCGTGCACAGACACGAATCCGGCCGRGGGTTTGCAATGCCTCACCGTTGCATTCCCCACGCCACACCACAACTGGAAAGCAATGACAAGCAAAATCCCCGTCCCCTCGGCTCTGCGGCGCTCCCTCTCCCCTGCGGTGGCCCTTGGAGGGACATCGCGGGCTGCCTCTGCGAAAAGCAGCGCATTTCAGCAGTTTGCAGCCGCCACAGTGAGCGTGTGTCCGCAGAAGCCCGGGTGCTCGTGCGGTGCCTCACCAGCCACTGGCACTGCAAGACCCAGCCATGCCATGGCTGGAGCTGCAGGGCAGACCGAGGTCCGTGCAGGCAGAGCTGCACCGTGCCATGGGTGCGGGATGACCGAGGCAGTGCCGGCGCGGGCACCAGCACGGGACCCGCAGCACCGGCAACACTCCTGCTCCACCAACACTCCCAGCCAAAGCCCCCACCACCGCACAGGCACGAGCCATCCATCCCACAGAGATGGAGATATGTTAGCCCAGGCAAGAGTAACTCCCACTTGTTGCACTCCCTAGCCCGAGACTCGGGAGCCAGCACGTGCTTGTACGTGGTTCTGAGCTAACCAGCTCCTGGCAGGCAGCTGCCGGCCTCCTGAATTAGCACAGGCAAGCAAAAGTCCCGGGACAAGCCGTGCGGTGGCTGTGGGCAGTCCAGGCACTTGGCAGCAGGCAAACAACCAGYATTTTCAGCTGGTCCTCCCTTTGGGAACAGTCGTTGCAAAACCAGCTTTCGAGTTGGGCTTATCCCCACGGGCATCCCGGCTGCAGCCTGGCCTTGGGAAGCTGGATGCTGTCTCGGGGCGAGCAGGGCTGGGAGCGAGCACAGCTCTCTGCGCTCCCTGCAGCTGCGGGGTTTGGCTCCCGTGAGCGTTTTATTTGCACAGGTGCAGTTAGAATAAAATAGAGGAAAAATAACCGAAGCTGGAAAGGTGCCTCCCGAGCAGGCAGCAGCCTTTCGGGAGAGAGACACTTCGGAAAGGGAACGTGCACGGCCGCGCACACGCAGCCAGCCTCCAGACAAGTGTCGACCGCGAAGACGGCTCCGGCAAACACCGCTCACCGGCCTGCTGCAGCGGCATGCTTCGGGCACGGCGCCCACCGACCACAGTTCCAGCCGYGAGCGTGTCCCCAGAGCAGCAGCCGGGGACAGGACCCCTGGTGAGCCAGGCATAGCTRCGGTGTGCCGTGCTGTGCCGTGCCGTGCTGGGGAAAGATGCCCGGGAGCCGCGCGAGCGATGCTCACTCACCTGCACAGCCTCTGCTCCCTTTCCTCTGGGCTCTGCCGATCGCCCGCCGCCGGAGGAGCAGCTCATCCGAGAGTGGCTCTTTGGGAGAGTCCCTGTCCCCTCGACGCACGCAACCACAGGCACGCTCCCATCCCAGCCGGGATCCCCTGCTCCCACCCACGCCACCCAACCTCCTCATCCACCACCTCCGCTTCCCTCACCCATCACCTCAGGTTTCTCGCTTGCTCTGTGCTTGGCTCTTTTTTTTCTTTTCTTTTTTTTTTTTTCCTCCCAATCTTGTTTCTATAGAAACGAGATTAGCAGAGGGGGAAATAAAACAGCCCCATGTGACTCAGATTCCGACACTGAAGAATCTCCCGGTTGCGCTCGCCGGGGCTTTACATAACCACGAGTCTGCGCGGGCTCGGATGCGGGGACCGGGCTCAGATGGGGGGACCAAGCCAAGGGGGAATGGGCTCGGATGAGGGGACCGAGCCAAGGGGGACGGGGCTCGGATGGGGGGACCGGGCTCGGACGACGRGGACCAGGGGGGGCTGCGGAGGGACCACCAGGCAAAAGGCAGCAATGCCTCGGGCTCACCTCTGCTGGCTTTGGGCTTTCTGTGGCACTCATGCAACAACATGCCACCAAGCCCCACTGGCATCCCCAGAGGACGCCGTGAGACCCTGCCACCCTGCACGGCCCTGCTTCGCTGTCCATTCCTATTGAGAAGGGGAGAAAGCAGAGGTAATGATGCTGAAAACTGCCCCAGCTCCCACCAAAACTTCTGGGGTCCCCAGGTAAGCTTCGGAGGACGAAGCCCCAGGAGCCCCCACACAGCCAGGCTGTCCTGCCCCTGCCCTCACCACTCAGGAAAGTGGTTTTGGCCACTGGCCTCTGATCTCCATGGGCTCACGGGTGACAATGCAGCGAATCTGGTGAGCTGCAGACAGCCACATACTCCACTCCCCTCATATTCCTTCTCCTCARTCTCCTAAATCCATGAGCAATGTCCAGGGTTGGGGTGCACAAGCCACGGACTGAGCTCTTCCACCACTGTTTTGGGTCATCGGGTGACAGGCAGAGGACACTGCCCACARGGACCTCCCAAGCCCAAATGGGTGCTGCACACCTCAGTTCCAGGTGACTGGTGGGTGGGGAGCGCTGGGGACCCCCTGACCAAAGCCTGCCCTCAATGTGTTCCCTTAGCTCAGGGACAGACRCTGACTGGGTCACCCAGGGTTTCTGCTGATGAACTCCCACACCTGTACAGGACACTGTCCTGCTCCTGCACCCCTGGGGGCTCACCCCCCACTCCCCAGATGCTGCCCAGGGCTGGAAATGGGAAGCTTGGGTGATCTCCTGCCAGAACACAACAGTTCAACCAGCAGTGAGGTGCCTTCCCCAAGGCAGCGGCACAGGAACTTGGTTGGGCTTGCACTCCTTGCGGCAGGGCAGCAGAGAGCATCTCAGGAGGTTTGGTTCCTCACCCGAAGGGCTGGGCATTGGCTCCGCGCAGGGAGAGGAACTCATCAACAGTCTATCCAAGTCCCTGGGTTTCCTTTGGGACTTCAGCATCCCACTTCTCTGKCTGACTCAACCATGATTAGTTTGTTAGATCTGATGCCGTTACAGCCCAAGGTCTGCCTGCGGGCTGTTACATTAGGAAATCTCTTCTCCCCTGACCACGGCGGTGTTGAACAGCACCTCAGTGGAACAGGCGCTCGTTTACCTCCGTGACAAGCTCAGGACAGATTAGACAGCGTGACAGAGCAGCTGCAGGCAGCCACAGTTTGAGCAAGTGATGAATTTGGGTGTATCCACCCAACCAAACTTTTCCACGTGTTGTCACACCGGGCTTGTGAGCTGTGTGATGTGCCGAGGTTGGGTGACGCTGCAAAGAAGCCAAAGGCTAAGGGGATGAGCCCTGTGAGTGCGCTGGCTCACCCACCTGCGAGGATGAGTCTTTACAAGCTAAACCAGCCAGTCTGGTGGCACCGAGCAAAGCTGTTGATGCCTGTTTTGACCCAACGAGGGGGTTGCTGCAAAGGGAGGGCAGCTGGCCAGCACGCTGAGGCTTCCCGAGGCCWGAGAGAGGGGCAGTGGGGATGCTGCAGATGGGGAAAGAGTGGCAGGAGTTGCRTGAAATGGTTAAGAAAGAAGCTAGAGGTCTCGACAAGAGGGAACAAGGAGAGATGTCTGATAGCCCTGGGACACGATGCTGCAGCTCTAGACAAGTTGATCCTGAGACCCTGAATGGTTCAGAGAACCTGAACCATTCCTCCTTGTGCCACAGCACATRTCAATGCGAGCCACCTCTTGGTTGATGAGTACCCTAAAGCCATAAAGGAGAGATGGGTCAGAGCTGCAAAACCCTGATAACCACAACCCAGGGCAGCCCTGTGGCGCTGGCACAGCACACCGGGCCAGCTGTGGGGACCGGCGGCTCAGGCAAGGGACTTTGCGGCAGCAAAACTCTCGGTGGTTGCCGACATTTGCCACCTATTGGGGGGCATAAGCAGCACTTAAAGATTGTCAGTGGGTGCTGCTCTGCCAGGTCTGGCTTTTCACAAGCCTGGCAGATGCAGGCACCTAGACTCATGCTGGGCTGGCTTCCCCGGGAAGGACCAAGCTGGACTCCGCAGGACCTGGCTCTGCAGCAAGGAGCCGGGCAGAGCAGACAGGATCCTCTATTTAAAGTATGATAACGGGGGTCACAAAAAACTTCCGCCAGCAAAACCACTTTGATAYGTACAGCTAATTATAGTTGGCATTATCAGGCTGCATTACAATCAGCAAGTTGGTGGCTAGTCTCTATTTCTGATCTGCAACACAAGGCGGGTAGGTATACCCATGGATGAAAGGAGAAGGGAAGCTGGGGGGGAAGGATGGAGATACCTCATGGGTGCATTTAAATAAGCAGCACAGCTGTTTCCGAGCGCTGTGGAAAAGCAGGTTTTATTTGGAGGGTGTTTATAAAGAAGGCCAAGGAAAGAAACACAACACATCCCTTCAGTGCAGCCTCTGTCAACAATCTGGGCAGCCTCCTCACCCTGCTGCCCGCTCGTTCCCACCCTGATGGCGAGGTCTGCCAGCACCCTTCAAGTGTGCTCCGAGGTCCCACCAGACCTCCTGGGTCCTGCGCCTCTGAGAAGAACCCCGGGCTGATTTTTCTGAGCTATTTAGAGGCCAGATTAAAGCAGCATCCAGGAAGAAACCCAACCACACATCCTACTTGCATGTCCCAAAGCCTATTCCTGTTGGCCTGTCCAGTACTCAGTACCAGGCCAGTYGCTTCATGACAGCAGAGGCAAATGAAAGCAGCAACAATCCCTGGAAATGGATGGCATTTTTAGAACTTTTTTCTTGTTTTCTTTGAAAAACGGAGTTTTGTCAAACTTAACAGCATTTGCTGCAAAGAACTTGATGCTAATCCAAGCAGAAGGAACCATCTGATGAATCCCAAATTAAAATGTTCCTTTGTTTTGGCTTTCAAACATTGTATTTTAATAGCAATGTACACTCTGAACGGAAGGTAAATTTGCATGTCCTTCCCCTAAAAATTCTCTGCCAAAACAATGATTTTATTAATTTGCATTTTGACAATAACAACTGTCCCCCTTCTGACCAACAGCTGTCCGCGCAGGAACAGAGATGCTGGGCACGCGTGCCCACAGCCTGGTGAGTCACGCTGCGCCTTGCAGCCCCCCGGCACGCCTGTGCCGCCTTCAGTACTTAAAGGGGGCCTGTAAGAAAGATGGGGACAGACTTTTTAATAGGGCCTGTAGCGATGGGACAAGGRGGAATGGTTTTAAACTAAAAGAGGGGAGATTTAGACTAGATATAAGGAAGAAATTTTTTATGAYGAGGGTGCTGAAACACTGGAACAGGTTGCCCAGAGAGAACTGTAGAATCATAGAATTATTTAGGTTGGAAAAGACCTCAAAGATCATCGAGTCCAACCGTTAACCTAACACTGCTATGTCCACCACTAAACCATGTCCCTAAGCACCATGTCTACATGTCTTTTAAATGCCTCCAGTGATGGTGACTCCACCACTTCCCTGGGCAGCCTGTTCCAGTGCTTGACAACCCTTTCGGTGAAGAAATTGTTCCTAATATCCAATCTAAACCTCCCCTGGTGCAACTTGAGGCCATTTCCTCTCATCCTATCGCTWGTTACTTGGGAGAAGAGACCAACACCCACCTCGCTACAGCCTCCTTTCAGGTAGTTGTAGAGAGCGATAAGGTCTCCCSTCAGCCTCCTTTTCTCCAGACTAGACAACCCCCAGTTCTCTCAGCTGCTCCYCATMAGACCTGTGCTCCAGACCCTTCACCAGCCTCGTCACCCTTCTCTGGACACGCTCCAGCACCTCAATGTCCTTCTTGTAGTGCGGGGCCCAAAACTGAACACCGTATTCGAGGTGCGGCCTCACCAGTGCCGAGTACAGGGGCACGATCACCTCCCTGCTCCTGCTGTCCACACTGTTCCTGATACAAGCCAGGATGCCGTTGGCCTTCTTGGCCACCTGGGCACACTGCCGGCTCATGTTCAGCCGGCTGTCGACCAGCACCCCCAGGTCCTTTTCCGCCGGGCAGCTTTCCAGCCACTCTTCCCCAAGCCTGTAGCGTTGCACAGGGTTTTTGTGACCGAAGTGCAGGACCCGGCACTTGGCCTTGTGGAACCTCATGCAATTGGCCTCGGCCCATCGATCCAGCCTGTCCAGATCCCTCTGCAGAGCCTTCCTACCCTCAGGCAGATCAACACTGCCGCCCAGCTTGGTGTCATCTGCRAACTTACTGAGGGWGCACTCGATCCCCTCGTCCAGATCATTGATAAAGATGTTAAACAGAACTGGCCCCAGTGCTGAGCCCTGGGGAACACCACTTGTGACCGGCCACCAACTGGATTGAACTTCATTCACCACAACTCTTTGGGCCCGGCCATCCAGCCAGTTTTTTACCCAGTGAGAAGTACGCCCATCCAAGCCATGAGCAGCCAGTTCCTCTAGCAGAATGCTGTGGGAAGCAGTGTCAAAGGCTTTACTAAAGTCTAGGTAGACAAAATCCACAGCCTTTCCCTCATCCACTAAGCAGGTCACCTTGTCAAAGAAGGAGATCAGGTTAGTCAAGCAGGACCTGCCTTTCATAAACCCATGCTGACTGGGCCTGATCACCTGGTTGTCCTGTACGTGCCACGTGATGGCATTCAAGATGATCTGCTCTATAACCTGCCCCAGCACCAAGGTTGGACTGACAGGCCTGTAGTTCCCCAGATCCTCCTTCTGGCCCTTCTTGTAGATGGGTGTCTCATTTGCTAACTTCCAGTCAACTGGGATCTCCCTGGTTAGCCAGGACTGCTGATAAATGATGGCAAGTTGCTTGGTGAGCACTTCTGCCAGAGAGGTGGTAGATGCCCCATCCCTGGAAACATTCAAGGTCAGGTTGGACGGGGCTTTGAGCAACTTGATCTAGTTGAAGATGTCCCTGCTCATTGCAGGGGGCTTGGACTAGATGATCTTTAAAGGTCCCTTCCAACCCAAACCATTCTATGATTCTATGTAAGTAAAAATCTTTTTCTGACTYCCTACCATAAACCCTATCATTGATGAGCACCATTTCATGAATGGCATGTACCAATATGCTTCACCCTCAAAATTAGCTTAATCCACTTTAAAAACAGAAGTCCAACCACCTACAGACCTACAAAAWAAATATGGGCAAAAATTCCTTTCCTTGGGCAAAATCCCCACCGCTGCTTATTTTTAAGAATTCTATCACTTCCCTTTACTATCATTTTTAACAAAGATATCGCTCCTTCCTGAGCAGCAGGACAGCGAGYTTGGGCTCTTCCAGCCGGGCTGCGTGAGCATGCTTGACTGTAYGGCTGCCAAGGCAGAGAAACGTGCGGACTTGCTCCCGTCTTGCCAAGGGACAGGAGAGCTCTGCATACAGCCCTGGTAGCTAGTTTTCAGAATTTCCCCCCTAGCAATTAAAGCTTTTAATCTAATTAAAAAGATACCAAGGAAAATAAAGAAAAAACAGAGAAAAGGACAAAAGCCAACAAATCTCTTTCCTCGTGTGCAGTCAGCATGGATGGGTGAGGAAGTCTCTGGAGGGGCTCAGCCCTCCTGGGACCTTCATCCTCCTCCACCCTCTCCGGCCGCTGCTCAGGCTGAGCCCCCACACGGCGAGGCACCACCATGCCATCCCGGCACCCCCGCCGTGTCCCCATCTGCCCCAGCAGCTGTGACTTCAGCCYGATCCCCCTTTGCAGGGGACAAGCYGCCCCGGGGGGACRTGCCGTTGTTTAGTCTGAGCGCCGCACTCGCGCTGGAGCCGGCTCTTGTTTTAAATGGCCCCGCGTCCGACGCTGCTCGCAGGAATGGAAAAGCTTGTTATTCTGGGCTGCCAGGCGGCCAGGCTTTTCCAAGCGCAGGAGAGGAGTGATGTGGTTAACGCGAGCCAGCCACAGAGCCCCGATGGTTTTCCTTGCTGGGCTGGCACCCGCCTCCTCCAGCGGACCACACCGCCTGCCACCACGGCTCGCTGCCGCGCCGGGCCGGCAGGTGCCAGGAGCCCTGCGTGCAGGCGGCGCGCTGGGGCACACCGGTGCGCTTCTGCGTGCAGGTGGCCTTGCACGGGGGGCTGCAGGGAGGGACAGGAGAGGGGCGGCAGCGAATGAGCCCAGACCCCGGAGGCACCAGGACACCCGCCCAGAAACGGACCCCCAGCAGCATCCCGCTGGCCTCGCTGCTCAGGGACGGCGCAGAGCAGGGCCAGGACACGTCCCCTGGGGACACACACAGCCTAACCCACGCCTGCGCTGCCTCCTGCAAGAGCCGGGTGGTTGGGGGTGCCGGTGGCTGCCAAAAGGGCACCCAGCACCTCCGTGTTTCATTCACAAAGCTCCTCAAACTGGTAAAGCGGCACCTATAGAAGAAATACATATTAAGACCCAACCCRTGGAGGATCCTGGGCCTTTTTTTTAACCAACCAAAGGGCAAAAAAGGAGGAAGGCAAAATACCACGAGTCTGACTATAACACTGGTGTTCACCAGCACCAGATGGGAAAAACTCATTMAAGTATTTTTATGGTCAGAAGAACAATGCCATATAATGCCACCGAGTTACACACAGCCCTATTCTGCTCTCTGCATTTCCTCTCCTACAGAAAGTAAGTGGTTATTAGGGGCACTCAGGTCCATGCCATGGACTCCGCTCCCAGCACCCTCCTCCCAGTCCCAGGATGGGCAGCAGGAAGATGCGGAGCTGTGGGGGCACCCATGGGACCTGTGCACAGCATGCACCGTCCCCTGATGTTTCCCCTGGCCCAGGGGCGGATCTGCACTGGGGGCTGAGAGATGGGGACCCACCAGCTCACAGTTACAACTACATCTCTCCATGCTAAAGGAAAATTTCCCTCTCTGGTTTTCTCTTAGGTCTTGTGAGCACGTCAAGATTTAAAACCCAGCCCGCGGGGCTCTCTTGCACCGGTGCACAAATCTGCATCTTCTTCTCTTCCCAGTTCTTCCCGGTTCTTCCCGGTTCTTCCCAGTTCAGTGAAAACCCCTCTCCACCCTGCCCGAGGCACTTGCCCGTTAACGTCTGCCCTGCTCTGCCCAGCAATGGGCACAGGGACGCAGRACACTGCTTAACAGCCCTTGGAATAACGGGGACAAGGAGAACGGGAGACACACCCCTACAGGCAAACCATAGCTCGTCCAACCTTCCTCCCAGTCCAAAAGTCCCCTTGAAAAGGCATAATGGGAATTTACAAAGGTCCCTCTTGCAAGACGGGGAAAAATGCAGGAGAGAAAAGCCCTTGGCGTGCCTCCCTCGCGGCCTCCTCCAGCCACCGCGTCTGCCCCACGGCGGGGAAGCGCCACGGAGGTTTGAGGGACTTGAAGGGATTTGCGACGCAATAAAAACATTCCTKCCTGCAAAGCATGAAACCCCAAAAGTTTATGGGAAACCACTGTCTTCGGGATGTCTGCATATCTTCAGGCATCCTGGGAGCTGTAGTTCAAAGAAACCAAGAAAAAGCAAGCGGCCGATAATGATGGTTTCTGGATGGAGGTTGTGTGACTATTGGCTCGCACATGAAAGCCTGAATTTCTGGGATGCTGAGCCCGTTTCTGCAGCCAAGTGAGAGGAGAGCTCCTCGGCGCCTGGGGCACGAGGGACTCCAGCAACGAGGCGAGGGAGAGCGAGAGGCACTCGCTGCCCTCGGGGAAGAGCAAACGGCCTCGGCTCCGACGTGAGCAACCCAAAAGCCAAGCGTCGATGACTGGGAGGAGGGATGCGCTGCAGCAGGAGCCAAGTGGGACGGGCCAAAGCCACTTCCAAGGGCCAGGAACCTCGCTGTGATCTGTCAGAGACGTGGTCCCTGTGGGGGGCAGGTCTCCAGCCAGCATTTGGCCGAGGACCGGCCAGGTGGGGGACCACAGCAAGGGACTGAGCATGAGGATGGGCTCTTCCTCCAGGCCAGGCTGCAAGAGGACCCAGCACAATGGCTTTCCTCTGGTACTATGAAAATCAGAGGACACCAGTCTGGGCTGCATGGCCTCACCTATGAGCTAAAGACTCTGTGCCTCAGTTTCCCCATTAACTCTTATTATCCACCTATCCCCAAGGGCTGCAGGGACTGGCCTTTGCTATTTGAACACCCACAGAGAGCTGAGCTCCTCAGAAGCCAGCTGTTGACACCACACCATGCCCAGCATCGTTAAATCACCATCAGGCCCATTTCCTCAGACCTCACAAAGGACGGCCGTGCCAGCCAGGCCAGTGAAAGGTGTTTTATTCCGACACAGAAGCCTCTTCATGCAACAGAGTCACCTCCCAGCAGAAGAACCAGTGGCACTTGATGTCCTCCATACGATGCACTGCCCATYAGCAGAGCTCCCACACCTAAAATGCCCTTCATGCATGACCTTCATGCTGAGGGCAGCGGTGGGGGTACAGAGATATGAGAGGGTTGCATCTCATCCTGGACTGAGCCTGGAGTGATGCAGGAGACGAGATAGTTTAATTTCCAACCAAGGAATCCTGCAGCAAAGACCACAACCGCTGGGCAAAGCCAACGCTAGAGACGTGAGCCATGGCGAGTGACCTTCTCACTATCTGCCTTTCATCGTGGGCTTGGGCTTCACGTCAGACCACAAGACTGCTCCGTGGTTGTGCAAGGCCCTCTCTGCCATTCGACAACAGTTGCCCACCAAGCACCTTGCAGATGCCCAACATCTGCAAGCACGATGCAGAAACGCAATGACAAACCCATGATGTAAGACTTTGCACCAAGTGACTTAAAACCCCAGCATGGTGTGCTCTGCAGTGCTGGCTGCCAGGAGCCCGAAGCCTTCAAGAGTGGTTTCAGACACTTAGAAAGCAAACAGCCAGCAATGAAAGATAAACCACAGGAGGGTTTATCCTTGGAGAAAACTTGTAGCCCTGAAGAATCAAGAAAAGGTGGATTATTCACGCTGGCAATAGCAGCATGGATGCTTTCCAGGTGTCTCGTCTTCCCCCTCCATCCTCCAGCACAGAAGACATCGCAGGTCGTTGCCAAAAATGCATCTCGGTGCACGGCAAATGCCGCCTGTGCGGTGGGGACACCACAGGAAGCAGGTCCCCCAGGACACAGCACCCTTCACACCTCGCTGCAACTCCATCCAGGCTGTCACAGAGCAAGTACYTTCCAACTTCTCAGAGCAAACCACCTTTTGATGCGACCAGCCAGCACGTCCACAGGGCACTGCAGCCAAGAGTTGAGCTTCTGGAGGCTCTGCACAAAGACACCTCTTTCTTGCAGAGCCGGGCCCTCTGCTCTGGAGGAGGACAGCAGTTAGAGATGTTTCTGGGCCAGCTGTGCTTTTCACAGACAGTGAAAAAGGTACCCTGAAACAGTCAAGGCCACAACAGGTAAGATGGGAGGCCTTGCATCCAAGATTTAGGGCATCACACTGGTGCCTCTTGCTTCCTTTTCCTTGACTGCCACACTCACACAGCAATCCCGATCTCCCTTGCAACTAAATCCCAGATTTACTGAAACCACCCAATGCACACAGCCTTTTCCCTGCTCCGAGGTGACTCAGCCCCGGTTGGTACATACCCCCTCTCCACAGGGAAGGGTCCCACCAGGCAGGTGGTCTCCTGACTCTCCCCAAACCAGCAGCAGGCTCCCTACCTCCAGTAAATATCCGCGGGTCCTCAGGACAGGGCTGTGCCACTACTGCCCACAGGCTCGGCATCTCGGATGCAATGCTGGCACTTGCTCCACACCCCCCAAGGCAGAAAGAGAAAGCTTGGAGCATAATCTTGCAATGGTTGTCCCTGCTCGCTTCAAACCTCAGTCTGATGCCCTCAGTCTGTTCCTCAGCACCGATAAAACCCAACTGAGGAAGATGGTGGGGGCTTCAGGAGCAGAGCAGAAACCATAACCACCCCCCATCCAACCCCAGCCAAAACACGGCTCCCCAGCACGTGCATCCAACACCCGTGGCRCATGCAACAGCTCAGCCTTTGCTGTACGATCTCTCGCACCTTCAGTCTTCTCCTGCACCACTCAACCCTGTTGTAAGGGTTTTCATTTGCACCGTGAGTCTGCAATGGGTTATCTCCAAAGCAGAGCCTCAGGGAGGAGCAGGAGGCTGCTGTTACAGCCYATTTCTGAAAGGAAAAGCAACCATCTGGGTTCAGAGCATCCCTCAGCAGCTCGGAGGAAGACACGCACACTGCCACGTTCTGATACAGGTTGGCTCAAGGCTCCCCAGACACGTAAYGTGGGCCTTCTCCAGCCATTTCACTGAGCTCTCTTTGAATTAACGCAGCTTTTCAGATCAGATTGGAAACGCTGACATCTGTCTATTATACCAGGAGTCATTCCCAAAGCTACTGTCTCTTTTTCCAAATGAGCCAAAGCAGCAAAGGGTTATTAACCAGGGAGAAAACGAGGACAGGGAGGGAACATGCTGTTCTTTGATAGGCACTGTGCTAATGAACATTATAAAAATAAATATCAGAAAAGCCTCGATGACAATTTCAACCCTAGAAAAGCTGCAGTCAGACCCCAAAGCAACAAAGAGGGGGGAAAGTCCACCGTGGCCCCAGCACCTGGGACCACATTCAAAACCTCTCACCCCCAGCACCAGGTCGCTTGATTAAAGCGGAATCTGACATTAGGCTCATTGCAGCGGTACCCCGAGCCCCTCTGCTGATCCTGGGCGTGATTTCAGCCAGCCATAACCCGATAGAAAGCACCGTCAGGCGATGGCTGATCGATGGCTTTGCGAGACACAAGCCAAGAGCACCACTGCAGGCACTGGTCCCTGTCTTCTCCTTCTGCACATCCCACCACCCACTCCATGGGGACATGTGGCCATGGTGCCTGCTCTCCTTAATCCTCCTTGCAGCTGGTTAATCCATGGAGAGGAAGAGGAGCTGCCACACCACGATGCTCAGGCCTTGCTGCTGCAAGTGGATCTAAGTCTCGTGGCCTTGCAAGTGGCTTTCAGGTTTGCTTGTATCGGTGGCTTTGGTTCCCTCAGCTGTTAAAGGAACTCTGCTTTTACAGGACCGGGTCCAACAAAACACTTAAGCATGTGCTCATCTCCCAGGGTAAGAGCGGCCTGTGGAGAGCAATGCTTCAGAAAAATGCACTTTCCTGGATCGGGGCCATGGTGACGGAGCTACCACCACCAAAGCCATACCTGAACGGGACCTCCCAGTGCTGTCTCTCCCCAGGAAAAACAGCAAACCTACACTGAACATCAACCTGTATTTTAGGTGTTTAAAAATAAGCAAACTTACCCTCCTCTACAAAATAACAGAAATCCTGGAAAAAACAGAGCACAAACTGTACCTTCACACATCCCCCACCGAGCGCCAACCCAGGGCGAGAAGAAGGAGGCTAAGTCCAAAGAGTCAYATTTTCTAAGGAACACATGAGCACAGCCCTGGAGCTGGTGGTGACAGGTAAACYCACTGCAGGGAGCCCCCGGGCTCCCAGCGCTGCGCCGGGCTCAGCGGGAGACGGGGGGCTGGACCCCGGCGGGACAGACGCTCTAAATTAGGAATGAAAACATTCCCCCCCTGCCCAGCAGAAGGGTACACTCAAAATGAGCCCTTGTCTGGGACAGCCAGCGGGCGAAGTGAGGTGACGACGACAGCTCCGCCGGAGTCCAAAATATACTGGCAACTTATTTTGAATTACTTTATGCAGGGCTTTAAAAAAACGCTTAAAAATTTCCATCCTACCTGGCTGCGGAGCTGCAGCAGGACCCTGGGTTTTGTTTCCACACAGCCAGTACGGTGATGCCAATCTGAATTTTTTTCCCTGGGTAGTGAAAAGAGAGAAATCTGGGGGAGGGCAGTGCTGARAAGAGCAAGGGGGACAACAGCCACCCGGCATGCTTTGGCAGTGATTTTGMGTGATGACCGCAAGGCATCCGCACCAGTGGCTGTACGTGGGAGCAATGCTCCCTCCCAGCACCCCAGTCTCTGCAGGGGTAGCTGCCCCAGGGCGCCCGGACCCCCCAGGCCCATCAACCTCAGATAAACCCACAAAGGTAATTTGCTCCACAAGCACCGCAGTGCAGCCCCCGCTGGCGTTGAAAGCTCCTGCTCGTGGCTCAAATCAACGYGGCTACATTACAAACAAACCTGTAGGAGGGAGAGGGAAAGAAAGAATCCCTCACGGAATCTGCAAGGCACTGGAGGAGCTAAAAATAAACACTGACAACAAATCAATCTAGAAACAGAAAGTTAAAATCCCTAATAATAGAGGGCTGCCAGCCGGAGGAGGGAGATGCCCGGCACTCCGCGCTCCGGCTCTGCCCACTGAGGCTCCCACGGAGAGTGGGGGCACGGGGACCCCCGTGCACATCGCTGCGGGACCGAGCAGGCATCGCTGCCGCTGACGCAATGGTGGGCTACCTTCAAGAGAGCCCAGCTCTCGGGCAGGGAAAYGTGGCGCTGAGGTTCTTTGCTGCTTTTTGTCTTTGTGTTTTCAAATTACCTCTCAAGATGGGCCAGCCGACTCCAAGGAACCAAGACGCTTGCGCCAAACTCCCCAATCCCTCCTCCACTCCCTTCCAAGCTCCAGAAACAAAGGCAAATCTGTCCTTTCCAGTGCTGGTCACCATCTTTGCCACATCCCTCAGATGAGATCAGTCCAGTCTCAAGACTCATCCCTGTAGCTATCAGTGCTCGGCTCTGCTATTCGCCCCCTTCCAGGCCCCTCCAAGGATGCGCGCCCCGATCCAGGCTTTCCACCCCCCCCGTGAACGTGTGCCATCACAGACAGAAACCTCAGAGCGCGGGCCACAGAGATCTCGCAGCTATAAGGCAACAGAAACATTCTTGGAAAGTGTATAAAAGGCTCCAGATGGCAACTCGCTCRCACTGTGAAATTCAAATGTGAATTTCAGGACTTCACAGGACCAGAAAAATCTGGCCCGGATGCCATCGCGGTGGATGAGAAGGCTGGAGGAGCCCTGGGTTTATCCACCAGGCACATAAGAGAAATCCAAGCCCGCTGGAAGGTCCCAGTGCAAGGGCAGAGACCTGCTCTTGTCCTCCATGTCCCCAAGGCCTGCAGGGGAGAATGCATCCCCAAGGGTGATCGGGAGAGCCCCCAGGCTTGTGCCACCCCAACCCACCATGCTGCTGGCTACAACAGGGGGGACGGCGGCCAAGCGGAGATGTGCTGTTTGCAGCCACCCATCCCCGGGGCCAACATCCTCTGCCTGTCCCCACGGCAGCCCTGGCACAGCCCGCCTTCTGGCTACAGGGCAGGGCTGCAGGGACACGAAGCAAGGACAGGCCACCTGGGAGCAGGGGGACAAGGACAGGCCACCCTGGAGCAGGGGGACGGAGCAGGCGGGAAGAGGTAATTTGATGACTTGCACTTGCCTCCCCCGCCCCGGCGTCAGGCTCGGGTGACTAATGCTCCAGGAAGGGGATGCTGCTCTCCTGCAACGATACACGCTGCTAATCCCGTGGGTTTATCTGTCACTTCCGCGCGCGCCGGCTGCGGGAGCCAGCACCATCCTGCCCGGCTCCCCGAGCATTCCCGCGGGAACCGCATGGCCTCCGGCTCCCACCGAGCTCTGCTCCCTGCGTGCCTCCCGGCTTCCCTATCCCCCATCCCAGCTCCTCCTTTCTCCCTCTTTTTCAATAAAAGCTCTAGGAGCAAAAAAGGGTGTCGATGGGGCGTTTGTTTAAATAAAATGAGTTGGAAATGAGTGGGAGCCTCATCAGTCAGTACTTACGCCTCTCCTGCCTAAAAGTTAATTGCCTGGGCTGGGAGGGGAGAGTAAGGCTGCAGCAGGGATGGGGACTCGTAGCCAGGGTCAGTGCACACACAGGGCACCCCGCTGCGAGGGCAGGGAACCATGGAAGTGTGGGAGTCCCCGGCTCGAGCAAAGCTCCCAGTGACCGCCAGCCCCCAGCCCTCCCGAGTGCCTCCCCACCCCGCTGCTCTGTCCAGGGACCCCCGCATCCCCCACCTCCATCGGTGAGCAGGGACCGGCAGCTCGCCCTGACCTGCCCATCGCTTGCACAGCCAGCACCTCACCTCCGTCTCTGAAGCAAGAGCCCCGGACAAGCCCAGAGGGATGTGCCCAGGGACCCAGACGCCAGCCCCCAGGGTCCCCACGGGCAGCGCCCGCCCAGGCCAGTGCTGGCTCTTTGCCTGGGAGCCCCACAGGCAGGTAACCTGCCGCCGGTGACAGCCTACGCTGTGCAAGTGCTGGGGCATGCGGCTCGGCAATAACCCAGCTCTCCAGCTCAGGAATGTCCAAATAAATACAGAAATACATAAAAACCCATAAATAAGGTTGCCTGAGATGGCTGTTTGTCTCCCGCCTGGCCAGGACCCCCTCTCCCCCGTTGCTGTTTGCCTTGGCAGATGACAGCTGGGTAATTTGTTTCCATTGCAATGAAGTCCTAATTAACTGGAATAAACTTTTTACACTAAGTGTGTTTGTTTAACAAACTGGCTCTTTCAGAGCCTCACCGAGACCTGATTGATGCATTTGAGGGGAGTGGAAACACGCTGGGTGCTTGGACATTAAAGCTGCAGTGTCTGAGCAGGCCAGGGCTGAAAGGGCTCTCTCTGTGTTTGGGAAATCAAAAATGACACCTCTGATGTCTGGACCGGGACGGGGATTTCAGCATGGCCTTTGTGTACAAATATTTAGGGTTTCACATTCGCTGTGGCTGCCACCCCCTCCAGCGTCCCCGCCTGCTCAGGCGAGCAGGGTCTGGCAGCTGGGAGATCCCCCAGGACCACGCTCTGCACCGGTGGGAGGAGGTGGGACCCATCACACCCCACTCGCTGCCGACTGCAGCAAAGCGTGCCGGGATGCACGCGGTCCCTCCTGGTGACAGCGCTGGTGGCTCCGGCCAGCTAACAAAATCCCAAAGGTGGGTCTCCACAGGAGGCTCTCAATGAAGCAGGACCAATGTCTTCAGTGGCAGTCACGCTGCCTCCTCCCCTGCCTTCAGAGATCGGCTTCATCGCTTGTGAAGCCAGTAATTTGCAGCAGAAAAAACAAGACGGTTAGAAACCAGTCTGGGATGGTTAGAAACCAGTTTCTGAGACTGGTTTCTGGTTCAAACCAGAGCTTCCAGCAACACTCACCAGCTGGGGGGAGGCARGGGGACACAGAAGCTCAATAAAAGCCCAGAAGCAGAGTCCTCCTCATCCTCAGAGGAGGTCTGGAAACAGCAAAGCCAAGCTGCCACATTGCAGAATAGGGATCCGGGACAACTCGGCTTGGCAACCTGGCCCCGACGCAGGTGGTCAAGATGCTGTGTGCAGGCAGAGGGGTTACTGGAAACATCTGGGAACAATGGAAACATCTGGAGATAGCAGCTCTTGTGCTGTACCTTCTTCAGGACGACTGCTGCCRAGAGCTGAAAGACCCTCAGGACAAGCAATGCTAAGCCCACACACCTGCTAGATGGTGGCTTCGGATCGTGGGACAAAACCTTTGATTAAAAGAGGGAGAAAAGAGGAACGCGGTGGGGGGAAAAGATGACCAAACTACCACCGGCACTGGTGCYCGAAGGCAGGCGGCAAATACCATCCTGCCGGCTCCGGCGGGACTTCCCGCAGGGCGGAAAGCCGAGACACGCACAGCTCCGCRGTAGTGCCTGGGGCATGACGAGCCCCAAGCTGAAGCTGTATTTCAGCTGTCTAATCAGATAGCTGTATGAATAATAAGCACTTCTAGAAAACAAAGCATCTCTGACATCCGAGGGGGAGAATGAATGCAGCTGAGCTTTCCCTCTCTAGGTGCTTTTTCCTTCCTACCTCATACCGCACAGAAAAACCTACAACAGCCCCTGCTTGAGCACTGTCAGCTCCAGAGGTTTTCTTGAGGCATTCAAGCTTTTTGGAAAGCTTGGCTTTTCTACTTTTGAATGTAAAAATGAGATTTTGTGGGCCCTAGGGTTCCTTTTGCATCCTTCTCCAGCCCATTTCCTCAAAGGACTGCATACGTTTCCATTTACTGTGGGGCAAGAAGGTGTTTTCTTGTGGCTGGAGGTTTAGCAGATCTCCCACAACCACTCAGCAAAATGCCCCAAAGTCTCCCCAAAGTYAACCTGCCTGTACTGTCCACAGCTTGATTCAGTCAAGTCTTTAATTAGGGATAAATACCATTATCGAGTGTTTCTTCAGTAATTATTATAGGCTCAGCCTACCTTCAGCTGCATCTCCTGGACATGTTGAAASCCATCAGTGGCAAGACTGATGGCAGAGATCTGAGCTAGCTGCCCAGGCTCCCTATGCAGTCCAGGGAGAGATGAGGCACTTCTGGACGAGGAATTCATTTCCCCATAAATTAGATGGTRACGCTGGAGGTCATGCCCTTTTACATGATGTCCCAAGCCTGAAGAGACAACCAACCACCCACACCCTCGTCCCTTCCCACTGCACATCCCCTGGGAGTCACCGCACCACTCTGAAACCTAWGTATGCAATGCCAGAAACCTGCAGGAAAGCTCACAGCCTTAGAYCTCACCTCTGCGCACACTGCTTTGTCAGGATGCAGTAAAGACAACGTATTTTCCTCCTTTAATGTCCTTAGACACACTGTTCCCTCAGCAAATTAGCGCTATCTACATGTCTCCCCACAGTCTGCTCAGTACAGCCCAAGTAAATCAGCGTATTCAGCCTGATTATCCCTCCCAGAGCAAAGAGCCAGAGGAGAAACACCAACGCCGCAGCTCACAGAGACCTGGCTGATTGCCCTCAAGGCTAATACTGTCATTTCCACCACCACCGGCAATTTTTGCTTCTCAGGAGCTCAGGCGGTTCAGAGAAGGGCTGCAGAGCACACGCTGTGCTTCGGACACGGTCCCTGATGGAGCAAGACAGGAGACAACCGTGCTGGAGACAACGTGAAGTTGGGAAGAGCGTGGATCGGTTTGGGGGACATTGCAAGCGGCCGGTCCTTCCCAGGAGGTGCTGCCTGCCAGTGGGCTCAGGAACAACACGACGCTCTTCTACAGAACAGCATCTCTGGCAGGTGAGCACAAGGCAACCTCCGGTGCTGGCACACACCAAAGTGCTCAGATACTAGCCAAGTTGGCCATGGTGAGGGTGGTCTTGGGCAAGGATAAGCTTCTGAAGAGAGTGCARGCTGATGTAGCTGCTGATGGTTCTGTGGCCCAGCTGTCTATCTGGCACCGCAGGTGAAAGCATGGAGAGAAAATACCAGGACTGTGTATTTGAACAAAAAAACAGATTAAGCTGTGGTTGTTCCAGGAAAGAGTATCGGAGATCTTGCTCGTGCTGCGCTGATGGGCAAAGCAGCAAGCTCTTGAGATGATGCAAGGCAGCAAGGTTGAGAAAGGAGCATGAGGAACAGGAAATTTTCGCTCACGAGCAGAAATGTAATGCACTCGACACTACTGAAACCTGCTACAATGATTTACGTGATCAGAAGTCTCTGCGTAGGAAGGGTGGCAGGGAAGGAAGAGGAGGGCACTGTATACTTACAATACACGCCATTATATTTTTTTCTTTAGAATTACAGATCTTTTAGCAGTCAGTGCTTGAAGAAATACAGATTTACCTTCTCACCAAGGACTGGGAAGAGGCACAGCACATCAYACCCGATCCAGCACAGGACTGCAGGAGCTCAACCTTAAATATACATTCTCAATGGATAAAAAAAAATAATGCCTTATGAAGGATTTGGGTTTGTGAGTCACACAATAGAAGACTCACGGAGCCAGCAGTAAAATACCACATGCGTTTCTAAACACTATAGTTGATAACTTTTCAATGCAGAAGTTAACGCGTGGCAGGCAACAAAAGGTCGAGCAGTTGCTGGCTGCCTGGAGAGGCAGCCCAGGCTGGCAGCRATCCCCATGGACCGACGAGAAGATGGGGACGGGCAGCACTGTGCACGCTCAGTACTGCAAAATGGCTACTTCCACATCCCGGGCGATGGGATAAAACTGACTGTCAAGAAAGACTTTGAAAAAGTAGAGTAAAAACATAAGAGTCCTTCAAGGGGAGTTCACTGAATGTCTGTAAARTCCCAATTTCATTGTCAGGAAAATAAGCAACTCACTTAAAAATCCCGTTTGCTAAATGAAGGCTCAGAGTAGAAATAGGATATAGAATAAAGGGTGGTCAATAGAAATGAAAAATTACAATGTGTAGGAAACTAATAAGGGAAACTAAAGAAGGGGGAAATGCATGGCTGGACATGCAAAATCTACTATTGGGAGCCAAACAAATTCTAGCAATAGAACCATTTTTAAGCAGCAATGGGTTCATTTTTAAGCCGCAATAGGACCATTTTTAAGCAGCCATAGGTTCATTTTTAAGCAGCAATAGGTTCATTTTTTAAGCAGCAATAGGACCATTTTTTAAGCAGAAGCTGTAGGACTGCTCATAATGATGCAGAAAACGCAAACATAGTCAATAAATACTTATTCTGTGTTTGGGGAAAAAAGGAGAGTAAAGTACTTCCTAGGAGAGATGAAGCTTTCCTAAACAATTAGTATCCTCACCTGCATCTAAGGTGGCCAAATAGCACTAAACAGCCAGCACTGATAACGTGTGCCCAAAGCTGCGGAGAGTTTTCTGGGCTCTGCTGCCTGTTTTGAGCAAACTTCGGGCTGCCAYGTCCAGATGGCAAATGGCTCCTTCACAGCAATATTCACACCCAGCAGTGAAGATGACCTAGTTAACTACTAAATGGTCAGCCTGATATAAGACCCAGAAGCTGGGGCTCATCTGGAATTAAATTAAGAAATAATTAAAGGATGTAAGTTATAATTAAAGTCAGTCGGCGTGTCTTTGTGGGTAAGAGATCTTGTCAAATGAGCCCGMTGTCACTCTTTAGCAAATACAGACTGAGCTGAAAAAGGCACCGTGTACGTTACGGCTGTGCAGGCAGAGTGCTAAGTGCTTCCTGACATTCTGATTTTAGAAGATAGCACTATACAGTATCAATAAAGCACGTTAAATAGATTAAGAGCCAACTGACAGGTTTCAAACAGAAGTCATCAATGCGGAATCGYTAGCAAGGCTCCACGGGGAGCGTGCTAGTCGATATTTTCTTCGATGATCGAGAAGAAAATACAAAATCCTTGCTAAAAAAAATTAGCAGATGACAGGAAGATTGATGTAACGGTAAATATTGATGAGGAGAGAGTGAAATGTGGGTTGCTTGGTAATGCAGAGCCCATTCAAACACTGTATATGTTAATGCAGCCCAGTGCAGAACGACACACCTACGGAGAAGGATTTCAGGCCGTATTTTATGAACAGGGACTGTATCCCAGACAAGAGAGAGCCTCCAGAAAGGCTCAAGGGTCACCACGGGTGACCAACCCAACACAAGGCTCTAATGTGATGCTGTGATGAAAAGAGCTGATGCGGCTCTGGGGGGAGAGGAGAGTTATGCGTATTGCACTGCTGAGACTGCCGCGGAAACGCTCCTGCAATTAAGGTGCCCACGTTTAAAAGGGGACACTAAAAAAGCAGAGAGGCTGGAGGGATGAGTCACAAAATTGATCCGAGGGCTGGAGAAAATATCCTGCTGCAAAAGATTTGAGCTATATTGAGTTTATTGACAAAAATTCTGCCACCCGCCCCCCAAACCAGAGCGGTACCAACTGCTCTTAACCAGCGAGACACGCAGAGAGCCAGGGACTGGGGGCTGAAGTCCAACAAGTTCAAACGAGTTTCGGGTCAGGATTAGATACCTCTCAGAGATGCTCAAAGGATTAGATACTTCTCAGAGGGCAACCACAACCTCTTCAGCTCGTGGAGGAGTGCGTGGGCAGCATTTACATCCCTACAGCACACGGGAGGCCAAATGGCRTGATCTAATACACCCTTTCGTATCTAAATCCCACACAAGTGAATCCCAGTGGATAACTGGCGCTCCAAGGCTAAGCCCTGCCACACACCATGGTGAAGATGGGTKACTCAGGAGACAGCACAGGCCTTGGAGCAATGAGGAGCTGAGGAGGCACCGAGCAGCAAAGATGGGTGCCAGCTCCTCGAAGGTGAGGTTCAGAGCTAGAAGTCCTGCTAGCTGTGGGGAGTCCCCRTCGAGTCTCGTGCCAGCAGCAGAGCATGCAGGAAAGGACCTCTCAGAGCTCTTGGAGAAACATCAGCAGAGAGTGCTGGCCAAGCAGCTTGGGAAACATCTTGACCCACTTCTCCCTCTTGGTACCTGGCTGTGGGACCAATGGCTGCTGTGGGTGGGAGCGTTACCTCCCATGCCAAAAGCATCTCTGTGTTGACTCACTGCAGCAAACACTTTGCTCTCTTGCTTAGGGGAGAATGCAGCCTTGGTTATTTTGTTAAAAAATGCCCATCTTCCTACGCTCGATTCCCTTTCCRTGATTAATGCAGAGCGTAGCAAATGCTGGAGGGCTGCAGCTGGTGCATAGGTGGCTTCTGTGCCGGTCTCGGCTCTGAGCTGGCAGCATCGTCCTCGCATCCCACGAGAGGGAAAGGCAGCCCCGGGTTCAGACCAGCGGGGCAGGCAGATGCCATTTCAATGTCTCTACCAAAGGACCGGGGACCTCCAGCAACCAGGCACCAAACGGCCAGGCCCCTCAGCTCCCTGGTTTCAGAAGAAGTACCCCATGGTGAGCGAGGGGATCTTCTCCTACCCAGAGGCACCACAGAGGGACACGGGCTGAGGACCAGCCCCAACCCCAGTGGGGGCTCCATGGGGACAGAAGCCCACCCAGCGCTACCGGGAAAGTGCCCAGTTCGCGGGAACACCCTTTGGTCGGGACAAAAGGAAGCACAGCATAAAGACATSGAGTCCTTGTGTGACAGTGCTGGAGATGGGGAATCAGGGCCAGGGAGGTTTTTAATTGGACTGGAACTGAAATTACAAGGGGGGAAAAAAAAAAACAACCCTGCTTTGGTTTAAAGAAAGGGGCTGGGGGGAGAGGAGAAAAAAGCCCTTCAAGTTTCTATGACAACCRTCACAGTAAGAGCCTACATCGCAACCTCACTTAACACATTAAAAGCTGCACAGAAACAACGAAAACCAAAACTTTGTTCTACCACCAGGTTCGGGAGGGCCSTTCCCAGCAGGAGAGCAAGCATGCTGCAGGGGAGGTGCAGTGGTGCCCTGGCCTGGGCACCCAGAGCAGGGCGGCATGGGCTCAACCAGCCCCAACAGCTCCTCCTCCTGTCCCCCGGGCTCGAGGGACCGCTGAAACCAAGTGGCTCCTTATCCCGACCTCCCTTGGGCCAAGATATCTAACTCTGGGTATGGAGGGTCCTGGTGCCATCCAGGGCATCTGTCCCCATAAAACTGGGTGTAGAGCACCCCTCCACAATCCCCAAGCCCCATCAGGTGTAGGGGCCCAGGGTGAGCACTCCCACCCAACAAGCAATAAAAAAGAAAATGAATAAGGGTTGTATTCATTCACMCTTTATAAAAATGGTGGTCTTCAGCAGGACCTATCAGGCACGTCACCCGGTGCTGCTCTCCCGGGCTGCCTGGAGAGGGGGGCAGCAGCAGGACAGCCGGACCCTTAGCACGGGGTCCCGCTCGCTTCGCTGGGCACAGATCAGCACCAGCTTTCCCAGCTTCAAAAGCAAATAGCGATATTAGCCTGGTAGATAGATAGCCCAGACGCCACAGGGTGAATCAGCGGGGCTACAGCCTCCTCGATCTCTGAGCTTCCAACCGACCTCTGCCAGCACCGCTCCCCGTCAAGGCTGTGTCCCGTTCCCTCCGCAGTCACAGAGCTAAGAGGAGCCGGAGCCGGCGCTCCCAGCAGCATATCAAATGTTCTTGGGGGGACAAAACCATTTCCAAGAGGCTGGAGATGTAGACTATTCTCCTGCCCCATCGCAAGGCCCTGAAGTGGCATGCTTGCACCCCTCGGGGAGCTGCCAGGGCTGGAGGGACTGCACAGCCCCAGCCTGGCAGCACCCATCGCCCTCCAAACAGCATCAGGGCAAGGAGCAGCACCAGCCCCTCCAGAGCAGAACCTCCCTCCCCACAGCCATCAAGTTTCCAGAAGCGTTTCTGGGCTCAGGGCATTACTAGGAGAGACAGGGCCACCCTAGCTTAAAAGCTCAGCACACCACAGGGCGGGGGAGACCTTCTGAAGGCCAGAAGGAAAGCTGCAGAACTGTTCAGAGGCTGSAGTACCAGCCGGTCTCCAGCACCCGCTGCAAACGTCCAAGGCAACTCTCTGCCATRCCATGAGCTACCTCCCACCACTCATACCTGTTTCTGCTAACCCTCCGCTCCCCTTCTTCCCTGGCCCAGCTCTGCTCTCCATCCTCAGACTGGCATTTGTTTAACCATGACATTTCTCCAAAGTATCTTTCCAGGATTCCCTTCCTTTCCCAGCACTCAGAGAGGCTTAAAGCCCTCCACCTGCCTGGAACTCAGGCTCTGAATCCACTGGCCAAACCCCAGGGGAAATATTTTTTAAGCTTGCTATAAAGTTTCAATGGCCCAGACCCTGCTGCTAGGATRCCCTGACGAGCACATCGTAATCTTCTTTACTTAATTACATTGCGYGTCAAGGAGTTAACTGCCCGACTCTTCAGAAAACTGCCCTAGCCAGGATTTGGGGTTGGAAGCTGGGAGCCCATGCTCATGGTCCCTTCCGGAGGGCTCCRCTCCCCTTCAGCTGCCAGCCTGCACCCATCCAAGGGGCACCCACCCCACCGCTCTGTCATCCCGCCGCCACCAGAGATGCTGGTGATGGCACTTCATCCTTTCCTCCAACTGAAGCTGGGAGAAGCATTCTCCAATCCTGCGAAGGTGGTTTTGGGGCAGTTTCTTGCAGCGTTTGGTATCCCATGGCTTCAGTACAGAGAGGTGGGCTCGGCAYTGCTTCTCCTACCCCACCGCTTCCCTTGCATCATCTGCACCGTCTCTCACTCCCTCCTTTCCCTGTGCATCCTCCTCCCACTGCTTGGCACTTTGCAGGTGAACCTGAGCTACCTGAAGAGCATCCCAGCTGAATGACTCTCAGCCACCGCAAAAGAAGTCAAATGTAGCATATATGGGTGTTATTATCATCATTACTATAACAATAATGTCTGTGTTAAGGAGGCAATGAAACGAGCACTCAGCTTAGGAACACATCCAGCTTATTATGATGGCCCTTAATGCTTCCAAGATGTAAATGCTGATTTCTAGATCCTTAAAAACACCACAGTTTTACAAGATAATGATTCAGCAATGAAACACTCACTTTCATCTAAGTGCTGGCACGGAAGGTTTTAGTCTAAGAGATGAAATGTTCTGCCTTAAGAGCAGGGTGACAACGAATTAGCTGCAGAGACATCTTGGCGTAACGAAGACTGCAAGGCAAAACAAACATGAGCTGCTGCTTTATGTAAGGTGGTTTCAAAGGTTCCTTGWGCGTTTACACGTCTGAGGCTTAAGCACAGAAGACGAGCAGCAGTCTTTAATCTGAAATGGAGACGGAGCCACGAGGTGCCTGTATAAAAGGGCTGYGGGATTCTGCTGGAGCAAGACGTGAGCTCTGAGACATCAGGTCTCTTCAGCATGGCCACATTGTCCCAAGGGACCGAACAAGCGGATCAATGGAGAACATTTTGTGTCGCTACAGCMGTGTCTCTCTTGACACCTCAAAGCGCCTGGCAAATATTAACTGCTCCCGAGTGACGACTCTCTTGACAGATGAGCATTGCTCTCAGCAGAGGAGACAGCATGCGGAGGGAGCGCAAGTAGCCCCTGCAGCAAATCAGTGACACTTTAATTAAACCCAGGTATTTCAGTCTACATTTGCTAGAGGGTTTATGATTGTTATTACTACCAAAAATTCCTTCTGGGTTCGAAGAAACTGAGTTCCAGTTGGTGCCTGACACTGAAGAGCAAATATATGCCACTGGGAATTAGCAAACACAGCAGCCTTTCTCAGTTCTCAGCTGCCAAGAGGCAAAAGCGCCTGTCCCAGGAGACCCTATTCCTGCCTCTGAGCACGGTGTCCCTGGGTCTTCAGCCAGCAGGTCCTTGCTCAGGAAACTGCCTGACAAAGCACTGAAGGGCCCTCTGTCAGGAATTTGGAAGGACGTCTGGAAGCCCAGATATACTAACAACATTGCAGCTGTATGAGCAGCTTCCAAAATCGAGGTGACAAAGGAGCAAGCAGCTCAGGGGCTGGACTCAGCCCACGCAGTGTTTCTTCCCTGGTCCCTGGGAATGCTGGCCAGACCCCAGCCGGAGCGGGGCTGCAGGCAGGGTTGCGATGGGGGAGGTACGTGCCCGAAATGCATCAGATGAGAATTATTAGGCCAGGATATATCTTTCTGACATCTGAACAACCTGCTTTGGAAACACAGCACGAGGAAAGCATCTGTACTGTTTGCACGGGATGGCTAGAGCAGCCAGCGTAGGCGGAGAGACCTGTGCAGATCCTGGCTCACTGCTGGACTCGCGGCCATTCCCTATATACGCCAGGCTCCTTTCTTTGTATGCCTGTTCTTCCTATGGTGGTCTCTAGCCCGTTCAGTTCTCAGGTTATGCCATTTTTTTTAAGATTAACACTTCAGCCTTCTTGACCCAAGCAGCATCCTTGCATTTAATGTGCAAAGAGGGAACGTAACCTCCCAGACACACAAAAAGCCAAGAGTCACATGTCCTGACATGGGTCAACTCCTGTAGGAACATCCATCCACAAGCACCCTCACTGAAACCCTTGGAAGTAAAAGTGCCTCCCCCAGAGAGGGTAGCGACATCATTTCAGCTGTGGTGGCTCCATCCTGGGCACCTCTGAGGTCCACCTTCACTACACTTTCCTGGGTGCTTGCCACACTACATTTGGGGCAACCCAGCAGGAGATCTGTACCTTAAAACCTCTTGGATGGACTGGGCAGAGGGGAAGAGCCTAGTATAAAGGCCATCAAAGGCTGGTGGGTGAAGGTAGACACTTCTCCATACCCTTGATGAGCACTGGCCTATTCCAGGCGCTTAGGAAACACCCTACTGCTGGCTGAGATAAACCAATGGTAACTATGGGGTGAGGGAACATAATGACAGCATTTCCATTTCTGAAGGGAAGAGGCAACAAAGGAAGGAAAGGCTTTCCTTGTCACTCAGGGTGACACAAGGAAACCCAGCTGACGGAGTACCTGGTGTCCAGGGAAGAGGAGGACACCCGATCAGAGAAAGCTTCTGAACATGGCAGGAAGGGAGCAAGATTCACTCCCAGGACAAGTGGTGATTAAACCACTGCTCAGATTTCTGGTGTCTGTGTCCTTTTTCTTTTTCTATAACCTACCTTTGCTGCAAGAGCCCAAAATCACTGACCCGAGAGCAGGGATGCTCTGGCCCCGCTCCCGCAGTGCAGGGGGTTTGGTCGGCAGGGTGAACTGCTGCCTCTGAAACGCAGAAAAGGAAAAGCAGAGGCACAGTCAAGTTTGCTCKGGCAGGTGGGGGCTGGAGGGCCAGCCACCCGCTGCCAGACTCCCCTCAGATCACCAGCCTCGCCCCACAGATGTGCTCATGAACCACCACGGCTCGGCTCAGCTCCGGGAACCAGCTGCCTCCCATGCTCTGGCTGCTCGCCGCCGCCTCGCCCAGGGCTTGGGGAACACGTCTGCGGAGCTGCTGCAGAAGGGCTGAGCTCTCCTGAGCGCTTGGCAGGTCCACCACACCTCCGGCAGCTGCTGGGGAAGACCAGGTCCAGTCCTGCCAGAGGCTGAGGGCCCCCGTAAGGTGCCTGGCCCAGCCTTGCAGACGGGCTGCAGCAGCGAGAGCAGGTCTGCCTGCAACAGCAGCGGTGCCGGCAGCAGCCGGTGGATCAAAAAGCCAAATTGGACRGGGGCAGTGGTACCAGGCAACATCGTGGCCACAAACTCTACCGGTTGCAACACCAAAACAGCCACTGAGGAATGTAAATAGGATGGGCATAAACCGAAGTCATAATACTATGATTAGCCAGGTCACAGCTGATATCACAAGCCGCTTGGCCAAACCATGGTGGTCCTGTAGCCTCGTGGCACGGAGGAAGAAGGCAGCACCGGTAAGAAACCCTGTATCTATGAGACCTGCTGCACCAGCACCTACCACTGACGCAACAGCTCTGCACCTTCAGTGAGATGGGAAGCCCGTGTTCCCCCTCTTAAGGTAGAGAAACATCCCTCATTTCTCTGATGAGATGAGCTATAAAAGCTGCACTATAACTGTTGCTACCTACCACCAAAACCACCCCGTAGGAAAACGGAAGAGTAAGAGCTCTTTACATATTTCCTCCAAATCTCTTACTTCAAGCCACACAAAAGCTTCAGCTGGAATAGGGACACTAGAGATGCTTCAATCCTTTTTAAGCCTGCTTGTCAAAACACACACTACATAAGCACACCGCAGTGCTACAATAAGAAGCACCGAAATCTTGGACAACTGTTAGTAGAGGTCACAAAAGCACKGTTATAAGTCTTTGCCAAATGTGTGTTCATTTTGTCGCTGCATCCACGATGACTCCATAACCTCCTGGGATATCCCTCTGCTCTCCTAAAAAGCCATGTGGGATTAAACAGCCTGGGAAATGGCTCTGGCTGTTTTTTCAGAAGTCTTTAGCCRCCAACAGTCTTGGAAAGCCGATGATCGGCACTGCCTTGGGGTGAGTGGACAGAGGAGCTTCCTGAAATCAGACTTTTCGGTACAGACCTAGGAGACTAGCCCTGAGTTTTAAAAACTTTTGGTGGCATAAAGGGAGAGGAATCAGCAGATAACGGCAGAACACRCACGCACCCGACACCTGCGCTGCCCACCACAGACAGCGAGCAGGCAGCTCCGTGAGGCAGCCCGCCAGCCCCGCTGCGCCTTGGACGTGCTCCGCTGTGCTAAGAGTAACTGGGACCGAGTGGCGAGGGAGGATGCTGCCTCGGTGCTCGCTGCGTGCTCGGGCACTGCTGGGAAACAGCTCTGCAGGAACGTTTTGGAAAGCAGCAAAGAAAGAGCAAGAGCAGAASTACAGTGAGTTTTGGAGGAGAAAAGGTTTTTTCAACCCAGTTTCATCTGAATCTTCCAAAACCATGCTCCTCTGACAATCCTGCACATCAGAGCACTGTTCCACAACTTCAAAACCACCTATGGAGTTTTTTTCAGAAGAAAAAAGGCAATAACATAAAGATGTTCACTTCCCCAAACAGAGCAGGAGCAACACAAGGTCCCATATGCAATGTGCTCGGCAGCATGACGCACAGCTGCTYAGTGGTCAGCATGGCTTTTACTAGAGTTTGCCCTTAGCCAAATAATGACGGTATCAGACACATCCTTCCATCAAAGACAACCTTCTCGCCTCGAAGGTGCCATGCTGCGGCAAGGCTCTGCAAATGCTGGGTGCAACAACACAACTGGCCTGCGAGCGCAAGCTCTGCTTGCATTTTAATACGGGTCTCAGAGGTTGACACCTATAAGTGCTCCACTCTTGCTCGCCTATGGACTGTCACAGCCAGCTCAGAGCCACGGCCAAGGGCACACGCTAAGTAACCAACTGCTTATGTTAGTGGAGTGATTTGCAGATCCTCTGTCTGTGTTCATGAATATGGTGGCTCCAGAGAGCCTCTTCCTTTCCCCTCACCCCTGCAGCTCACCGTGCTTTACAAAACACGACGGGTGGAAGACGACAGGCATCAACGTCAAAGCACGGGCTGCAGAAGATGTGCTTCAAGATCAGCCCGTTGCGACACAGAATGAAACCCCTCAATTCTCCAAAGCAGCTCAGCTGTTCAAACGCAGAGCAGAGGGAGCCAGAGGTGGGAAAGGTCACCCCTGCATCCCCTGCTCCCTGGCCACCAGGTCCCGGCTCTGTCCCTCAGGCTCAGTCAAGCTGTCGTGATTCCTTCTGACCTGATTTAATGATTTGCATATGCCCTGAAGCCAAAATGATTGACAGCCCTTCCACTGTTATCCTCACTTGTGTAATTGCAGCAGCTATTCTTGTACATTCAAATGTCTAATCTTAGCAAGCCACAGAGCTGCTTGGTAATCTGGACCAACCGGGAATTTCCGTGCAATTACTCACCACGGCTACTGGCACTTACTTTGGCTGGTAAAAGTCCTTCTTGTCCGCTGACCCCAGGCTCTGCAAGACACAAAAGACAGATGTATTTCTTTAACCCTTTGCCAAGCAAGTATCATTGATGGAGATGCGTGGTGAGCAGGAAAAGGCATGCGCCTATGCTTTTTGCTGCCCGGTGGGTATGTGTGGGCTGGCTGGACAGGGCAGGCAGCTCAGGACCTCCAGCCACCGAACATGCCACAGCCAGAGCCCACAGCAGCCAAGGATGTAAAAATAAGGAGACAAAGCAGAGGTGTGGGGATGCATTAGGTCTGAACCCAAAGTATTCAGGCACGTCTGTGTCTCCCATCACTTGCAGAAGCGTGGCACCTTGTGTCAGGAGGGGACTCACGCCCTCTCRAGCCTACCCAGGGGCAAAGAGGATGAGGTGCGGGGTTGGCAGCGAGACTGAGCCGCCGTCACCTGCAGTGAGCCTCAGGCAGGGCAGGGGACTGAGCCCGAGGCCCACAGCCGCTCCCCGGGACAGGACCACAAAATCCTTCTGCTGAGAAAAATGACATCAGACCCCAAGCACGTGCAAGCCTGGGAAGCAGAGACAGCCTGATGCACACTCAGGTTCCCATGTATCAGCATTTTCCTGAGCACCACCAACTCCACCGACAGCACGGTCTAGTAAAAGTCTGCTGGCATCCCAACCCAGGCTGCCGCAGCACCGGGGTCCCCTGGGAGACCCCAGCCAGGCTGAGCCTCCCCGCAAGGAGTCCGGGGGCGACGGGCATCCCGCAAACCCCGCTTTGGGTGCAAGGCAGGGCRCGTGCGTGACACGCACAGAGAGCACACGTGCACCGCCGTGCCTTGCCCTGCTGTCCGATGGGGCCGTATACACCCACATACGCCCAAGGCTCTCCCCCAACATGCCTTGTCCTGGAGGCACCCGCGGCAGAGGCTGGCCCCCTGCCCTGCTCCGAGGCCCCAGTTCACGGCACGTGCTTGCTGAGTGCGCAAGAGCCCCCACCACCCAAGGGACGCACAGGGGCAGGCTGTGCCGGACMCAGCGGGATGCTTATGGTGGGCAGCGCCGGGGCAGACAGACAGACCGACCCACCAAACCTGGGTGTCAGCAAAGCCGTCGCACCGCCGGAGCCCCCTCCTCCTCCTCTCCTCCTCTGCGGGACAGTCCTCACCCTTGCGCCTTGCTGGGACGGGGGACGGTGAGCAGCAGCGTGGGCCGGGCGCGCGCTGGCATGCGTGCACGCTCGCGGGAAGCACGCTCGGGCTCTGGGGCTGCTGTTGTAGTTTTGCTCCGTGGTTGCCAGGCAATGGCGAGCRCCAACACCAAAGCAGCGGGAGCAGCAGGGCCGAATGCTAATCAGGGGCACAGGAGCTCTCCCGGCGCTCCCCRCGCGGCCAAAGCCACTGGGTGCTCCCACCTGGGACTCAAAAGCAAGCGGGGAGAGGAGGGCCCCAGCTTTTAAGCAGGCAGGGATCCACTGTCACCAAAACCTCCCCCCAAAATGGAGCTCTGGCCAAGCCAGCCAGACGGGCTGACCCTCTCCCCAGCATAGSGTGTCGGTCGGACACCAGGGCAGGGAGGCTGCAACCAAACCCCCAGCGCCGGGTASGTGGAGCGGGATGCGTGCCACCCCCTTGCATGTCTTGTGCCCATGGGGGCAGGGGACACACGTGAGCTCCAGCTTGGGGTAGAGTYTGGAGCGCACAAGGAGCAGCCCTTTGGGGTGGGAAGATCCCACCTGCCCACGTGCCGAACGCCGTGTCAGCGTGCAAAAGCTTGATGGGTTCTGAGCAATCCCCAGCGGGCAGAGAGGGCAGCACCCTTTGGCTCTCCCCGCTGCTTCCCTGCCTCTGACACGACAGAAGCTACAGCAAAGCCCCACGGGACTGATGGCCAGACACAAGGACGGGATGGTCAAATGCTTGCACAGGCTGCCCAGAGATGTGGTGGAGTCTCCAGCCTTGGAGACGTTCAAAACCCAACTGGACATGGTCCTGGGCATCCAGGAGAAGCAGGTGTAGGTGACCCTGCCCTGAGCAGGGGGTTGGAGTGGGTGATCTCCTCAACCACTCTGTGCGTTCCTGAAGCAGCAGAGAAACGAGCACAGCAGTAACTGCAGAGAGCGAATGCCCTGGGTGATGGGACCTGTCCTCCAAGTCCACAGCACGTCTGGGAACAACTCCACTCCCTCAGGCACAGCATTCCCATGAGATATTCCTTTACTTCTTTAAGCTTGACACCTAAAGCCCAGGGTGCCAGTTCCCAAACTATGGATCGGCTGCAACGAGGGTGATGAGCCACGACAAATTCATTTCCATCTGATATCTGTGCTTGCAGGGATCACGGAGAATTGTTGATATTTAAGGAGAAACCACTTGCAAACAGTTTTCTCAACACCATTGAAATGACACATGGAAAATCTGCATCCCATGCTGTCAGACCCCCCACCCAGCTGCAGCTAACATCTGTGGGAAAAAGCTCTCATCAACCCCATAGCCAGCTCCAGACAGTACCTGACCTTTCTAGAGCACTGATAACAGCAGGAAACAATGCCGACACTCTTCTCCTTTCTAAAATGCTAGGGGGGCTACCACTATCACCAATATTCCCAGCACAGGAGATGGCAAAATCTGCAGTAGCCCCTTCACACAGTCACGGCTGTCACGAGCGTTAACCTCCCCTCGTCTCCCGCTAGGATGGAGGTGCAGGTCTCTGAAATCGACCCCTAATGAGGGAAAACCATGTGGAAACTTGGGGAAAAAGAAAAGATCGCCTTGGAAGTTCAGCTCTTACAGACAAGGGAGGTGGAGAAGCTCTAGCGAAGCGGCGTGCTCTGTGCCGGCGCCGTGCCACGGCTGCAGGTGAGCGGCACCACGGGCACGGCAGCCTGCCCGGCCCTCCACGCGCTCCACGGCTCACGAGCCCGCGCAGTCCACAGGCCGCTGGCAGGATGAGCTACATGAGCACGCTAAGAGAAGGGGTTACCTTGAGCTTATTAAGCAATTATTTTTTAAAAGTCACAGAAAACTGAGAAAGTTTTAGATATCTGGAATAAAACAATGAGGCACTAACTTTGCAGAGAGGAGAAAAACGACCAATAAAATGGGGAGTGATCACAGCAATGATTAGCCAAAATAGCTGATTTTAAAGCTTATTAAGAAAACAGCAAATGAGGAAAAGCAGAATTCCAGCAACCTATCCAAGGAATCAGGCCTGGAGCAGGGCCAGGAGCCATGGATCAGCTCCTGGCTCTATCACCAGACCAAGGTCTGACCTTGAGCCATTTCTTCCCTCTTCATGCCTCAGTTTCCCCATATTGCCCCTGCACAGCCCTTTGCCTCCTTACTCTCTTCCCAGAAGAGAAAGGGACCATGCCCAGCAGTCAGATGAAGTTACACAGGTCTGTCCCACCAKGTTGCATTTCATTTTCCCGAGCACACACAAAACCAAGGTGGCTCTCGGAGAGGGGCTGGAAAGCACTTGGCCACAAGAATCACCAGCGAATGGAGGAGAGTTTGCTGGAGGCTGGCGGAGGTGATGCCTGGGCAGGAGAAGATGGTCAGGGCCAGCAGCAAGACCCAAGGCAAGGACATGTTTTTGACCACCTCTAAGCAAGATCCTCATGAAAAAGTGGAAGGAGAAGTGAGGGCAGGCACATGTGGTGTCACAACAGGAACCACTGACAGGGACCRTCCACCAAGGAGGATAATAAACCAGGTAGAGGATAAACCAAACGACAAACTGCAAACTGCAAGCAAAGCAGCGCAGAGCCATCAGCAGGAGGAAGGAGGCGAGAAGGCAGCGATGCCCTAAGAGGCCACAGGGCACCTTGGGGCTGGCCTGACTTTGTGCAGCAGTTCACTGTAACACGTAGCTGTATTAAAAAAAAAATGCCCAAGGCATTTGCCAAGTGCAGGGGCATGACACCATCCTGGCACGACCGGCTGGGGGCTCTTGGGAGAGCTCGGGGCAGCACTTGGAAGATCCCCCCAAGCAGGGGAGCTGGCTTTCACCGACGGCTTAAAGGTATTAATTAGAAAGCACTTAGGGAACCGGTGATGGGAGGCTGCGGGCAGGACCGAGTGTGGGTGCTGCCTGCTGTAACGCGGCGCATGAAGGGGCAGCAGCCGAAGCATCT
>JASVER010000008.1:289739-414535 GCA_030449065.1 Oceanodroma leucorhoa
CGCGGCGCATGAAGGGGCAGCAGCCGAAGCATCTCTCCCGGGGCAGCGTGGGCTGTGACAGTGCCACCAGCCACCAGCCCTGTCCCACCGCACCRGGTACCGCAGTCTCAGCCGGCATCTGCAGGAGGGGAAGATTATGGCAAAGCGGTCAAGGGAAGGATGGGACGTAAGGAACCAGAGTGGAGTAAAGGGAACACACAGCCTGGATCTTAGGAAAAACGTCCTGGCGCTGAGCTTGAACAGAGATTGAAACAACTCCAGAGGGAGGGATAGAGCAGCGCTTCTAAGGGCTTTGAAAAAGCCGACTAGATAAACCATTGACTGGCACAGAGGGGACAGTTCTGCTTTTACAGGGAGCTGGGGCCAGCTCTTCTTCTCCTGCCTGCGCCTGGGGACTGAAAGAGGCAGAGTGCTCCCAAAAATGAGCAAAAGGTGACCTGGCATTTTCCCGTCTTCTGGGAGGGAAGATCAATTCTTCCTGAACTGATAGGGGATCTGGAGGCTTTTATCTATGCAGGTATACAATAAAAAATCAAACGCCAGCCTGCATGTATGCACGGTTGTTGGCTGATCTACGGGCTTCCAGGAGAGTTGTCTGTTGGTGGCTCTTGTGCATCAAGGCATAGCTGGGGTCTCCAGAGAGGCACGGCTGCAGTGTGATGGCTCAGCTCCCAAAATAAATCTGGGAGCCCCAGAGGCCTCCTGCTGCTGTTCAGGATGCGGGGGAGAYCCTGGCCATCCCTGGAGGGAGGGAGGGAGTGGAGCATCCCCCAGTTCAAAGAGTCCCCTGCCAGCCTCAAGCCCCCCCGCAGCGTGAGTCACCCTCCAGCGGGACCCGCTGCGCTGCTTCTCGCTTGCTCACTTCATTGATGACTCAGGGTTTAGGAAGCACATTTTAAATCCCTTAATGAAATAATGGAGAGAGTCATTCTTATCGGCRTGTATTTTTAAAACAAATACTTCGAGCAAGGCTTGTGCCCATCTCCACCCTTTCCTCCTGAGAGACGGAGGCGAGTGACCGCGGGGACCGGCACCACGGGAGCATCTGGAGGGGCAGGAGCAGCCCCCATCACCCCGGCACGCGGTGCTGGGCAAGGCAGCTACCAAAAAGCTGCCAGGCTACACCCTCCATCCCTCCGGCATTCACAYTCCTGCTGCCGGCAGGGCCAGGAGAGGAAGGYGGGACACCAGGATGCAGGGYCAGGAGAGGAAGGTGGGACACCAGGATGCAGGGCCAGGAGAGGAAGGTGGGACACCAGGATGCTGTCCCAGATGACGCCCCTCAGAGCCTGGCAGTGCCCCCAACGCCTCGCTCCCCCCGGGCGCGTGCCTCCTGAGCGTCTGCCCTTTTGGATGCGGCCGGGCACCGTCTTTAATCTCCTTCCTCTGCAGAGGAARCAACCACCCGAGCAGAGGCAGCAGCAGAAGGGGACGCTGACGCCAAGCCCGCCGCTCCTGGGTGCCAGGATGCAGCCTGCCAAGAAGCGGGGATTGCCTGCCAATATGATTAAGAAAGTGTTGTCTCAAGGTCATTACCACCGCTGTCCTCTGCCCCTCCCCATATAAGAATACCTGAGCCAGGCTTGCACTGCCCTAGTTKTGATTAAAGGACCTCTCCATGCGATGCTCAGAGCCCTTCTGCTCTTGCAGAAGGTGCAAGAAAAGTGCAACGTCAATGTTGAAARTGCAACGTCATAGGAAACACCTTAGAAATGTTACGAGGGAAAAGGGAAGGCAACGGGACACCAACTTCCCTGGTGCTTTTACACTAAAACAAGACAAACTGAGAGGCCAGAGTAGTTTTATTTGCCATAAAGGAATCGCCGTAAGGACCTATGCCCAGGTTCTCAAAAAGCACCTTCGCAGGGGTGCAAAAATGCAGCCTCCCAAACCAGTAGAGCAACACGCAGCTGCATGTGGGCCATCGCTACGGCTCACCCAGTGGCATCAAAACCAGTGGACCTGAGCGCAGCCCAGGCACCCGGCTCCTCTCGTCTTCCCGGTGGCGTTCCCAGCGCTGCCCTTCCCAACCCTCCTCGCCAGGGCAGGGCGATCACACGGCCATACACGCAACGACCCTGCTCCCTTCGGCACCRCAAAACAAGCTCCTTTTAAATGCTGGATTTTGTACAAAATGTCAAAGACATTTGTGGGCTTATCTCTTTATTTAAAACATGATCCATAATTTTCGCAAAGCCTATGCAAACCTATGAGAATCTGAGCCAACATGAAATTATTCTCTTAATTTCACATTTCAGGCACTAAGTAAACTATTTTGCAAGTTATTTAAATCATATATTTAACAAGCCCAAGTTACACAACATATGTAAGCTACCAGGCAGGCTTCCCTAGGACAGCTCATCTCCAGAGCCAGCCTTGCTGGTCCCTGATAAGAATTAGCACAACATGCTGCAGACCAAAAAGATGAGATCGATTTAAAGGACCGCTCTGAATTCCAAAATTCAGCCAAGCTGGGGAGATAACAGACACGGGGTTGGAAACAAGGATGCTCATGGAGGGGCTAAGGCAGAGGTATTGTATTATTTATTTATTCACGCCAGCAGAYATGAATCCTGTTGTACTTTTTCCTCTCTTAAATGTTGCCAAGCGTAATCTCAGCTCATCTTTTTCTGGGCAGTGTCCCTTGGAGAACAAAGTTATTAGAAAGGCTGAAGAAGCCTCATGCAATTATTTAGAAACTACACCAAAATAATTCCCAAAGACAAGCGGCTGCTTGCAGGTGGCAGCTTTCTAAGTCATTCCAATAAAATCTGGCTCAGTAACTCCTAGTGTAATCAATGCCCACACAAACAAAAAGAGATAAAAACCGAGGGGTGAGTTATTTTTCCACGCTAGAAGAGRATTCTGCAAAACAAACGTGTGGGCCAACTCCAACAGCGGTCTAGGCTGCAAACCTGCCATCCACGCCTGGTCACCTGCTGGGACCTCTGCGCCTGCCCCACCAGCCGCGGCATCCCTGGGCCGGGTCCCCGAGCCGGGCTGGGCACCTTCCAGGGGGATGTGGGCCTGGGCAGCAGGCGCTTGGCCCCCAGGGCAGGACAGGGTGGGGGGACCGAGGCTGCACAGTCTGTACCCCCCCCCCACGGCTTCTCGCCCGTGGATCCTGGCGGTTCGTGCTTTCAGGCGCAGCCGTTCGTCAAGCTCCGCGTATCTGCAACATGCTGCATTTATGAGTAATCGGGAGTTGATGCCTGACTATTGGAAGGGGAATAAAATTCAGAGCCTGGGATGCCAGAGGGTTGTTTGGACGGAGGAGGAAGGAGCTATCACCCCCCGCCCCAGATAGCAGCATCCCTCCGAGCAAGGGCCGATCCACCCGGAGCATCSCGGGGCTTGGCACACCATGCACCCCCCTGCCCCTCCAGCCCCTGGCCTCTGGCACGGGCTTGGCCAAGAAACCGAAGGGCTGTGGGAGTGCTGCCTCCTCCCCTGCAGACACCAGCCCCACTGCGGGGGCTCTGGCACCCATCCCACCTGCCATCGCGACCAGCCCCCAGCACCGTACCCCTCGAAACAGCCCTGCCCCCGCRCTGGCAGGGCCCCGGGCTAATACAGCCCTGAGTCTCCCAAAAMCCCAAATTTGAGGCCAGATGAGCCCTCAGTCCTAAAACCTGAATTTCAGGCTGGATGAAGCAGATTGCTCAGCCAAAAATCACCGTGATAACTCCTGCCTCCGATGTGGCAGTGCTGCAAACCAGCTCACGCCCGGAGGGAGCTCTGGGCCACCCGGCTGGCGCAGCTCTGCACCCCAAAGGCAAGCCTTGCTGGAGGGAAGATCCTTGCCTGCGTGCCGGAGCACGGGGGTAATTAAGGAACGGAGAACAGGGGTGATTAAGAAAGGGTGGGTCACGCGGCAGAACAAAATCTGGTGGCAGGGGAAGGGTCAGGCCGGGGCAGCAGCGCTGCCTGCCCAGATGGAGAGACGGAAGGGGCTGGCTCGAGGGAGGAAGGAAGATACGTGCTGTTGGGAATCAGAAAAGGGCCTTGGTCTCTCGGAGGATGGCGTTTCGGCAGAGCCGAAGCACCAGTGGACCATGGGGGGGTRCGTGATCCGCCAGCGCTTCTGCACGTGCCAGCCCCAGCCTCTCGCTGTCGTGATCCTGCCTCCTCCTCCCTCAACTACAAAGGCTCCGAGGAGGGGGCGGGTGATTCCCCACAGACCCGACCCAGCCAGGGGAGGATGCCAATGGCTCTAACATGTTCATTCTTCAGCGGCTAGCTCATCCCAGCCCGGCTCTGGAGCGGGAGTCTAAACCAGCTATCACACTCGCCTGCAAACAAGCGCTGACCCTATGCACGCACACGGGGCATTGACACACATCCAAGTTGGGCTTTGAGTCCGATGGAAGGTGAAAAATGTGCCAAAAAATGGAGAAAAGTGCTTTTGAACCATTTGGGAGGAAGAAGGGAAACATGGCTATGCACGCGAGGTACTCCACGGCAATCCAGGGAACAGAAACGAAGCCCTGCAGCCACCCCCCAGCAGAGCAGCTCAACCCACACCTGGGAGCCGGAGGAGCTCGTGGTGCCCTCCAAGCAGCTCTCCTCACCGGAGGTGCCACGAACCCACCCAGGAAGAGGTCCTGTGTCTCCCTGGCTCCCCTGGCCAGCGCATCCGGACACCACAGCCGTGCTCAGACACCAACCTGAACCCACCACCTCGCCATGTCAGGACGGCCTCTTGCGAGCAGGTGGACACCCATGCTCCAGCGTCTCATCTTACCAGAGGCCAAATGCTCTTCTCTGGTTGCTGATCCACCCTCACGTCTGGGACCCAGGAGGGGAGACCTTGGTGTTTTCCTAGGGGCTGAAATGCAAACAYAAACCTGGTTCTTTGGAAAACAGGCTTCATCTTTCACCCAACCTATATCTGACCCCCAGGAAAGCGATGAGATGGGTTCTCCTGGAGGGCAGCCCCATTACTGACCCCTCGCTCCAGAGCACGTCTCAGCAGCTCACCCCAGCCCTGCCAACAGGTTGTATTCATGAGGGCCAGGCCAAGCCACAGCAGTGCCAAACTCCCCAACATCATTAAATTCTGCTTCCTCCTCCTCCTCCTCGGAGCACACCCTTGCAGGTGCGTTGCACAGAGRAGCAGAGATCTGTGCACGCACGCGTGTCGGACCAAGGAGGGACGGAGCCAAGCCCCAGAGCCGCGAGCCGYGCCGGCACAGCCCCGGTGCCCGCCAGCCCCGCTGCCCAACAGCGCCCGGTGACCCCCCTCCTCCCTCGGTCTCCTTCCATTCGGCAACTAAACGCACACAACTGGRCTGGCTGCAGCACGAACCCTCGCAAACGACTTTGGGTTCCTCATCAGCTGGGGTAACGAGGACAGGCCCCGTCCCTGAGCCTGCCTTCCTACCRGGAGGAAAAGCAAGTCTGCTAATGAGCATCTGCCAACACCCCCCAGTCAACAAGTCCATTTGCACTCATCATTCATTCCCCTTGCCTTCCCACCCCCTCTCAGCATCTCCGCCAGCCTTCATCTTTCCCCAGCCAAGCCTCTTCCCAGGCCACGCTCCCCGCGCCAACAGGGGCTGCTCACCCGCAAACCCCTTGCAGCTCGCACCACGCTAAGGCAGACCTGAACTTCAAAGCATTTCTTTACCGAGAGCTCATCCAGGAAACTTTTTTTCTCGACTTCTATTGTACTGCTACATGCCTGTAAAAATTAATTTATGCATATACACACATGCATGCACGCACAGCCTCTTTATTAAAAAGTTTCTCTTTCTGGAAGGACCTCCCCGAGCCGTGCTGAGGGCTGGCACAGACCGAGCCGTGCACTTGCTGCTCATCGGAGCTTCTCTGGATGAAAGAACTTGTCAAATTGCTGGCAAAACCACCGGAGCTTATAAACTCCGCCAGCTCAACAACAACATCCAGGGTGACACGCACGCACAGGCGTGGGCACCTTCTCTCTGTGTTTTCATTAATCAAATCTTTACTTAGGTAGGTAAGGGCGCAGGAGCTGCAAGGGAGGAGCAGCAAACACCCAGGCTGTATGTTCATCGATAGCCGGTACCAACACCGTGCTGCACATGCGCTATTTTCTACCTTATTTTTATTTCTATTTCTTGATTACAGTCTGCAAACTATTACTGCAACTTTAAGTACGTTGAGAAAGAGCTGTGCTTGGGTTTAAGTGTTTGCAGAATCAGGGCCGAGATGTGTAGCTGAATATGCTGCTATTTATAGCGTTAAGCCCTGAGCACGGCACGCGCAGGGGGTGCAGCGCAGCTGAGTTCGTGTTGCCGCTAGAACCTGGGGCTTTTTATTTTGCCTCATTTAAGAGGGTGTCAGCTGCCTGATCTTAATGTCGCATTCATGCACTGCCTGGTATTTTCAAACATTTTTGGTTTTTTTTTTAATCTTTGGGCATACCAGCTCATACATGTTTATACTGGTTTATAGGTGAACTTATATATTTCATCACTGAAAGAAAAAAAAAGAGGCAAGAAAAAAGGTTGGAAGCCGAGTAGTCAGCTCTCAGCTCCAAGGGCCTGCAGTTAATTACACCCTGTCCTCCAGCATGTACTTGACATGCGGCATTGCCAGCCCCGCAGCCTGGCTGGGTGTCAGGCAGCCTGACAGCAGGTCTGCCCGCCAACCCGGCTAATTATAGTGCGGGGAGCAAACGAGCGGGCGCCCTCCCCATCGCATGCGCCGCTCAAYCAGCTGCAGCCTCCCGGGATGCGGAGGGCCCAGGGCTGCAGCTCGGGCTGGGAAAGACCATTCCCCTGAGGCACCCAGGGGCACCGGTGGGCACCACAAGGATGAGGGTCTCCAAGAGAGAACTTCAGGTGGTGTCCAAGGGCCCTGACCCCCCAGGAGYACCTTGGCAGGGAGCAGGCTTGCTGCCCACCACCCCAGCCACCCTTTGCCCTGCCCCACCGGAGGGGTGCAGACCTCTGCACCTCCCTTGTCTTCTCCCTCTGCCTTCACCTGCCCCCCTGGTACTGGGTCTGGGGGGTACCCCTCCACTCAGTCTGAAAAATCGAGATGCGTGGCTACATCCCCCTCTCCTGCAGCAGCCTCGTCCCCTCGGTAGGGACAAACCACCAGATGCAAGCGGACCACGGCACGAGGGTCCCCACAGCGGGGTCCCCCACCCCAACTGCCTGAGGTTTGCTGTCCCGTGGGGAGCCCGGGCACCGCAGACCCGTGCCCAGGCAGCACACAGGCAGCAATGCCTTTGCTCCAGGTAGCAGGACAAGGGCCACCACAGCGCAGCACCCTCGGGAAGGGCCCTCTGCCATCAAATCACTCCTTTGGTAACACACCTGGAAAAGGGAGAGGACCCGGCCGGAGCAGGGATCCGGCCAACCTGGCTGGTCACCCACCCACCGATGAGCTATTAATAACTCCCGCGCACRCAAGACCTGCAGGAACATGAACCGGGCTGTCAGCAAGGGACCAAATAACACCCAGCCCTTGCACGGGACATCATCCAACCAGAGCTCGAAACGCCATCGGAGAGCAGGTCTCTCCTCCTTTTGGCCCAGAAAGTGGCTCCCCGAGGTTATACAACATCTGAGTCAAACTATGTAAATACAAATCCTCACTCCTGGGAACCGGGCTGCCGGCAGCTGGCCCCGCGCCCATCTACCACGGCACGACGCAAACACGACCACGATATGCTCTTAACTTAACTGAGACCTCGGAGGAAGAGCGGAGCTGCTTGCAGAACAACATGCCCACTGCAAAATAATGATGCTTCTCACACCTGGCCTCTTCATCCTCCTCCTCCTCCTCGGCAGCCCGCAGCGAGCCCGTCGCACCAGGAAACCCGCTCCTGCACTGCTCGTCCCCAGGGAGCTCTGGGCGGGCTGGGGGGCACAGGAGGCTACACGGCACTCTTCGGTTTTGGTCAGGAAAGGGAGCAGATGTGACCCGGGGGGAGCAGAGACACTGAGGGAGAAGGTGATATTTATACACTTCATGGAGCAAAACCACTGCTTAAAGAGAGAGGGCATGACTTCAGGGCCCGGGGTAACACTTAAGGGTCCGTGCTGAGCACCCCTTTCCCACTGTCACCAACTCAAGATAACTCCTCTAGGCCTAAAAATTCATGTTTAGTCTCAAACCCAAAGCGGTTCTTTTAAAAACATGGCTTGAAGCATATCAGCCAACCCATTTTGGAGCTGTAAGGCTCTCCAAAATTAATACGCTACAGGCTTTTGGAGCAGATGCTAACGTCCGYGTTCCTCCGGTCCTTGCCACCATGCAGCCCTTGTCCCTCTGCGGACCCCAGGGACACCGGCCCCGCTCTTCAGCCTCATCCTCCTCGCCTGCACCCCTGCAGTGGCTGGCAGCTCTGCCAAGACGGCCCCTCTCACTGGGCACTGCCCMCGGGCACAGAAATGGGTTCAGGAGTGCCGGGGGAAGGAAGGGGGAGCACAAAGTGCCCCGAGAGCCCAGGTGTCCCGAGAGCCCGCGGGAGAACAACCCCGGGGCACTGAAGCCCACGCTGGGACCGCGCAGCAGTCAGGGGTTTTAGGCTGAATTTGCATCCCACGGCACTGCCGGAGAAAGCTGGAAAACGAGCATCTTCAGAAGGCAATGCCAACCGCCCGRGAGGGCAGAGCGAGGCAGAAAGTCTGGGGCTGCTTACTTGGATGCATCTGTAAGAAATATATATACCCCAAAAAATGTTTAAACAGAGAAAAATGTACAAAAACATTATTGATGTACGTTACAGGTGAGGCTTTAAGTAGAAAAAGCCCCTTGAGCTTCACACGCTTCTCTTTCCTTGCCACGCCGAGGCTGAGGGAAGGAGGCACCAGTTCACTCCAGGCCACCCGCTTCTCATCCAGACAGGAGAGTAAAAAGGAGAAGGGGGACGAGGATACCCCTCCATACCCCCAAAAGCAAGAAGCTTCTCCCGTAAAGCCAACCCCAGCCGGCAGCAAGGTTCMGGTCAGCGCACGCCTGGACCGTGCCACGTCCCCGAGCCCACCTGCCTGGGCAGAAAGGGACGGGGACGGCCAGCCCTGCCCTCGCTGCCCAAGCCTGCCGAGAGGCCGTGCTTTAGCACGCTAAAAGTATTTACACGGGCTCCAGCCAGCCAACCACCACTAAATATTTAGGCATCAAACTCCATAAAGGAAGCGCAAGACACACTACAGAATAAATTGAGTACATTAGAAAAAGCCCGGAGGGGAAAAATAGATTTTTGGAACGTGTTCTCAATCTCATTAATTGGGAAGACAGCCTTGGAGGGGAAAAAAATGATTATATTCCTTCCCAAACCATTATCCACTCTTCAGAGTGTATCATATGAAAACAGTTATATAAAAGAATAAATTATATTTGGAATGGCAAGAACCCCAGAATAAAGCTAGAAACTCTGATGTTCCCATATAAAGATAGGAGACAGTTATCTGTTCCAAATTTTCAAGTTTTCTGCTGCGCCAATTCAAATTCACTACATACCAGCATGGCCATATAAAGGGGACTCCACCCATGTAATCTTGGAACAAGCAATAATCCCCCAAACTATCAATTTAATGTATGGGGATACAAAATGAGACAAGAATGTACTCACAGAACGAGCAATYCATTAACGACATGGCAAAAGGCACCAGAACGTGCACACAGGAATATCTATTTAAAGTGACATTTGCATTGAAAGACCGGATCTGAAATTARGATTTCTGCACGCAGACGTTGTAGATTCTGCAAATTAAAAGGCCATTTCTAGATCCAATGTGAATTTTATTTTTTGTTTTATTTTCTACTATTTGTTCGGTGTCACGTTTCTTGGCCGGCACTAGAAATACAGCTCTTCATCGGGGTTTTTTAAATTAACTTAGCTTCTGATCGTCTTTCCAGCCCATCTCGYTCGGGCTCTCCTGAGCAGCAGAGGAGCGGGGATGGTTTAGGGCAGCTCTGCAGGGGTGCGAGGGCTGGAGCCAGGCAGGGTCCTCAGCCTGAAGCACGTGGAGATGCCCGGTGCCAGCCCGGGGGGATGCGGGTGCTGGCGTGCAGCACCCAACCACGCAGGTGCCAGCTTCTCCATGCACAGGCGGCCCCGAGCTCCCCCTTACCCTGCATTATATCTGAACTGGATAAAATCCTCCCTTTTCACAGATTTCTGCAGATGCAACACATCACGAGAAACCCGGATGCTGTTAGCCCGTTCCAGCCGCCTCTGCCCCGAGAGCGCGCGGGGCTGGCGCGGGATCAGGCACCGCGGCGAGGCGCAGGCGATGCGGCACGTGGGGAAGGAGGATGCGATCCCGCGGTCTGACCGCCCRCTCCCGAGCCCCGGTGAACGTGCTGTCACGTCTGAAACCGCACAAGGAGCTAGCTCCTCGCCTAAACTAAACAAACAATATACAAAGTTCAGCGGGGATCTTTCCAAGTCCCCTTTCCAGTTCGGAAGCAACAGGCACGCAGAGGCCCGGGGAGCGTCCCAGCACCTCCACATGTCTCCCGCCAGTCCTGTGGACACCCCGCCAACGGCGGGAGGCGAGGAGATGGGAACGAGGGCTACAGCTCATCTTTTATCAGAACAACCCGCAGTTTTTAAACCAGCCGAGCGCTGGGGCGCAGAGCCCCCTTGCCACCAGTCTGAAACAGAAGCCTGAAGAAGAAATTACTTATTTTCTCCAGCTCTACCAGTCTAATAAAAAGAATTAAAAAAAATAAGAAACAATAACCTCCCGGAAACCACCTCCGCCCATACGCTGAGACCACGCCGAGCACCAGCACRGTCGGCACCGCGCGCATCGCCGGCGCTGCAGCAGGCGAGCGGCACCGCAAGCGAGCGCCCTGGAAGGCAGCCAGCAGCCAGCAGCGAGACCTGTCCAAGCCATCGGGATGGATACACAGATAAACCAGGTCAGCTAAGTGTTTCCATCCAAGCCAGACAGTGACTAAGAGACGGCATTAATTTGTTACTCAGCCAAAGTTAAACTTTTCAGACCCAGAAGAGCCAAATGGTTGTTCCAAGTGAAAAAATACTGCAGGATGCATTCCTTCACCCTGTCCCAGGAATACCCGGGGATTCATGATTTCAGGATGGAGCTGACAGCTATTTCATATATCACAAAAAATAACAAACTAACCTTTCTGCTTTTCTTTTCACTCCCCAAATGCTATTTACTGGTTGCAAGAAGACGCACGTCATGTTCACGCAGCGCTCCGGGGAGGTGGAGGGCTGTACGAGCTCCACATGCTGTTATTGCAGCAGATCAAATGAACACAGAAAACAAAAACTTGTTTTATTGGCATTACTGCTGTCAGCACAGAGAATAAAAGAGCACGCACGAGGGAGCATCCACCTTCCACCCCTTTCTGGATTCAACGTAATGGCACGCGTGAGACCGAGAAACAAAAACGGATGAACCCTTCAGTGCTTGGAAGGTCTTCCAAATTTCTTTGAAGTTTGATATACTGCTCAAATACCTGCGACTCTCGCACAGTCCCCACAGGCGGCAGGGACAGGGCAGCACCTCCGTGCCGGGGGTGCGGGGACCAGCGCACCCAGGCGACGGGGCAGCAGCCCCACGCCTCGCTGCAGAGCCCAGCGATYCCAACACCCGCACAGAGGGTGGCTGATATCACTGGCAGCTGTCACAGCGAGAGCCTTTTTATTTATTTTCTCCTTTTTGGGCCTCCAGAAAATGGCATTTTCAYGGACCAGACTCAGAATGAGGCAGGACTCGGGTACACCACCACAAAATCCCAAGAAGGTGACAGCGAATGCAGAGGGAGGCATCCCCAGCCCCCTCTGGTGCCGCAGCCCTTCGGCCCCCCCGGCGGAGGCTGCAGAGCCCGGGGTACCGYGGGGTCCCCTGGGTGCCCCACACCGCTGCCGCACATCTGCTGCCTGCAGGCAGAGGAGATTTCRCCCCGTCAACCTGGAAAAATGCTGCACAGCAGAGCTCTAAACAAACGTATTGCCACAGAGATTGCATCCGACTTCATCTGAAACACCAGCTTCAGGAAACTAAGAGCAAAACGTATGTCTATGACATGAGGCAGCGTCGCTAAATCCTTGCAAAGAACACAGACGATATAATACCCACATCTTATTTTATAAAAATATAATGCTTTCTCGCAGYAGGTCAAACCCAGGGCTCTGCGGAGCCTTTCAGCTCCTGCAACCCTCTTTTGCAAATCTTCAAAATAAGCTGCGCCGAGGTGCCATGCCACAGAGCTAGAAACCAAACTCCCCACCGCCGCCCAGCACAAGACCCAGTACCCCTCGCTGTTGCCTGGCCCCTTTTGAACCCCTCCCCGGTCCYCTCTCCTCCATCACTCGGGACCTGTGGACCAGTTTTAATGCATAATCAAACAAGCTTAAGAAATCCCTTTGGGGCGGTGGGGTGATGTAAGTGCCCAGAGAGGCCCCAGCCCCAGTAAGGACCTTCATGGCAGCGTGTCACTTGAGGGACAGTGCGGTGACAGTCCTCACGCCCCCACAGACGTGGACACCGGGGAGAAAGGTGACGTGCTGACTCCACCCGGTCACTAGTAAAACTCCTGCCAACTTCAGCCGAGCCAGGCTGCCAGGCGGGAGGGCAGCCAAGCCCGGCATCCACACGCAAGGCGACAAGCACGCGAAAAAGCGACTCTTACATTCACGCAGGGCATCCTCCCGTGGCAGGTGATGCATATTGGAAGGGCTGTGCCGAAACACAGCGGCCGCTCGGGCGGCGGGTGACACATGCTGTGTGCAAACTGCACACCTCTAAAAGCTGCTGGGGCTTTTAGGGCTGGGCAGGGCTCCGCCGCTCCTCCTCTCGCCGCCCACGGCCCTTCCTTGTCGCACCTACTCCCTGGTCCCCACCCTGCGGCTCCTGCCCGTGTCCTCATGCTCGCCCCATCCCGCCAGCTCCTGCCCGCCTCCGGATCAGTGGGCACGGGGACGCCTTCAAAACTAGGGTAACGTATTGGGCCAAACCAATAGCCCACCTAGCAGCTGCTGCTCGGAGTGGGGAGCCTCGACGGCTCGGGGCCAGCTGCCGCGATGCCCGCTGGAGCGGTATCTCCTCCGGCGCGGTCCCTCCTCYGGCACACCCTCCCGCACGCAGGGGTCTGGGCACCGGTCACCTCTGCACTGCACAGGCCAGCAGCCCCCCAGGCTGCTCGCTGAGCCCATCTATCCTTCTGGCCTTCATCACAGCCAGATCCACATCATCTTCATGAACCACGTGAAAAAAATAGTTGCCTTGAATTCATTTTAGCTTTTTCCCAGCAAATCTCTTTGGTAACCCCCTAATTCTGGTATTAAATCACTCACCATCTCCATAATGCTCAGAGCTACACAGAGGCCCCTGCTTCTTCCTTATCCTCCTCCTCTTCTTCCTTCTCCTTCTCCTCCTCGTCTTCCTCTCCTCCCTCCCGGGGCGGCCGGGCTCTCCCTGCCAGGAGGGCAGCAGCCTGTCCTGAGATTCCTATCCAGCCGCCTGCAGCCTCTCCCTGCAATTACAGGCCTCCGCGGCTGTCCCAGGGTAAGCAGCAATGACAAACCTCGAGGCAACTTCCATGGAAATGTCTCTGTTCGGAGGCAGGTTTATCTGCCCCAGCTTTCTCCTGCCTGGAGAAGAGCATCCCACACGCACCGGCAGCATGGCGATCCGAAACGACCAGGTGGAGAGCAGCAAAATGATCTCAACCTGYCCCTAGAAAACAAGGGTACGGGTTTTGCCCCGGGACCCTGGGTCACCYCAGCGGCCCCAGTCTCCAGCCCCGACGGCTCCTTCCCACCAAGGGCAGGTTTGTGGGTCCAGGACGGCCGCCYCAAAAGCGGGGTAACAGCTGGAAACAGCCCAGGGCTTGCGCGAGCCCTGCATTTGTGAAGATAAAGTGATCCTTTAATTCTACCTCCAGATGGTTACGGGTGGGCTTTTCCAACCCACAGGACAGTATTTGGCAGGCACGCTCGTGCTGTCTGGCTGTGGCAAGATGTGGGTGCCGGGGCCTGGGACGGGCAGTGCAGGGTACAGCCCCGGCCGGYGGCTGCAGGAGAAGCCTCGTACACCTGAGCTCAGGTACGGCCGTATCCCAAAGGCACAGSCCGGGGAGGGGGCTGATGGCAGTGGGGGACATGTTTGATGCCGGCGGGGACACCAGCACCGCGGCTCTCACAAAACACTCACTCCACCTCTGACCTCTTGGGTTTGATCGCCCCGAAAGCCCAGAAACCCCATCCAAGGGGCAAAGCTGGGAATTCATAGCTCCAGCAGACAACAAAAACCACATTCGTGACAGAAACTGCTTTTACAGGGGATGAAAGTTTACAGCTCCTCTCCCCACAAACCTCTCCATTCTCCACAAGCAATAAATGACCTTTTTACCTTCTTCCCCTGTCCCACAGCAGCTAACAAACTCGCCACCCCTTCCCTTGCCTTAACCCCACCACGACTCCCAGCCCTGCCCAGCAGCACCAGCCCTGCCAGATTAACGCTTRGTGCAAACTCACCGCAACTACCCTCCGCTCTGACCTGACGGCAGCCTCTGACCTGAGGAAGGGTTTGTGCCCTAAACAGGGCCCCGTGTTTCCCAGCTCCCAGTCGGTCCCATAAAAGCCCTCAGAAACCACTCGTTGAGCGGGGCGGCCAGTAACCCCAGTCCTGCCCATCCACCGCTCATCCGCTCGGAGGCAGCGGCAGCACCGCTGCAGGGAGTTACCCAGGTCACTCGCTGCTGTTCTGCCCGTTTATTTTAGGGACACGAGGCAGACAGGCTCCCGGCACCTCGGGGAGGATGCAGGAGCCTCTGGTCCAGCACAAGCTTGTGGCAAGTGAAAAGCACCCAATTATCGCTGACCACAGGTGTCCGCCAAGCACCATCCACTGATGGAGAGAGTCGCTTCGAAATCAATATGCGCACATATCTTCGTGCAGGGTGATGAGGTGAAAGCCAGAGGAAGAACTGACAGAACTGAGATAAAAAGGCTCCTTCATCCAGACCCCATTTCACCCCAGCAACAGCCAGAACCTTAATAGGAGTTTGTATTAAAGCCTCTGATCTTTGCTGGGGCTTCATCRCTGGGCACCACATATTCACATGTTAGGAGACAGTCACTACCCGAAACCAATTTTAATCCAAATAACATTAAAAAGATACTCCGGGGACCAAATGACCTGGCAAGCCACAGGCACAGCCAAGGATGGAAAACGAATAGTCTGTCTCGCAACAGTGCTGTGATCACACGACCCTCCTGGCATTCACACCACGTGCCTCAGTGTACCCACTCATTACAGGCAGCTATGGCAATACCCAGCTCCTGCAGGGCAGTGGGAGGTCAGATATACATACACACACACACACATATACATATATATACGTTTGTATGTTTTGTTTAAAAGCGCGGTTCCTAGGACAGCTCCCACGGGAAGCACAGCACCTCGCTGCTTTGGCCGGGGGTCGGGCTGCGCGGGAGCGGGAGGAAGGCCAGCCGTGCCTCCAGCAGGCCCCGGGGAGGTCTCCTGCAATCAGGCAGCACGTAAGCTGTTGCGAGGGAAGAAATTAAAGAAATAAATCGTATTTTGTTCGTGCACAGTAAACACTCGCTAGAGAGTTATGATTAAACCTTGCATATGCGCTTCCCCAAGCCTGGGCAGCRGACAGCAGCGCTGGTTATCACGGGCTGGTCCCAGGGTGGCACGGGAGCCCTGGGCTGGCACAGGGATGTGGGTGCTCGCGGGGGGAGCGGGATGGGTGCTGCCGGGGCAGGAGGGGTGAAGACAGGGACACCAGAGCACAAGGAGGCTTGGCTGGGATGTGGGGACAGAGGGCTTGACAGGGTAAAGCAAAAGATTTGCTGTGCAAGAAAAGCTGGGCTAAGATGAGACGGTGGAAGAGGAGCTGGGGGAGGAGAGGGAAGGTGCAGCCTSAGCTCTGGCACCAGCACAGAGAGGGGCAGCAGAAAACACCCTCCGAAACCGGACCCTGCCCGACTGCCACCGCCTCGCACCCACGTGCACAGCCACGGTGGCACTGCTGCGGCTGGCGGTCCCCACGCCCCTGCCCGTCCCCTGCCCACGGGAACCAGCCGGCCGGGAGCATCCTGGCACCTTGGGATTCCTGGCAGCAGCAGAGGGGGCATGGCCGCCTGATACAGAAATGAATTGGGAAAGCCAGTTCTGGGGCAAAAGGGCCCTTTTTGGAGAGGAGGGGAGAAGAGGAAATTCAAGAAAAAAGAAATAGGGAAGAAAAAGCTGCTGTGTAAGAGATGCAGGAAGGGAAAAAAAAAAAAAAAGTTGAAAAGAAATCCCTGGGGAATTGTGGAGGAGAAGAAAGAGCGTAGACACGCCAGGCGAGCCAGAGYGAGAGCCAGAGAGCAGGAAGCGCCTAACTAGGATGGAGACAGAGATACTACAAAATCGTGGTGACGTCATGCCGGAGTTGCAGCGGTTTCCAAAACAACTCCAAACTCCAGCGCCCGGAGAGGGAGCGAGAAGTGCGGGAGAAGTGGAAACGAGATGGGGCTCCGCGCTTGGAGGGAGCTGGAACAGAAGCTCAACAAGTCTGCGGAGCTGAGCCTGCTCCCGGCTCCCTTTCGGTTTGCATTGGCGGGACAGGCTCTGGGGAGCCGGCAGACATGGAGACAGAGGTTATTGTAGAGCCAGGCAGCATCAGAAAGGAAATTCCTGAGGGTGTTTTCCTAATTGACACGTACAATGAAGTTACAGTCCCCCAAAGCCCCTTTCTGCAAGAAGGTAAATGCTGGATGCTCCCAAGAACCAGAGCCAAGGAGTGGGCAACAACAGAGACGGCGACCCAGAGGAAATAAATCTGCAATAAATGGAAGCCACACACAGAGACTTGTCCTGATGGCAGCGGTGTTGCTCTGCCCCAGCCTGTTCGGATTAGAGGGTTTTATGGCTGGATTGGCCGGGGGTGGAGGACGCGCGGGGAGGCCTGCCAAGGCGGCTGGGTAGACTCAGGGCTGTTTGCGGAGGGTAGAGAACAAAACGAGAGGAAGACAGAGCGAACCCCCGCGGGGTCAGGCTGTGATGCCCCTTGCCCGGGGCTCGCGATGCAAAGCTGCCCGGCGTGCCCCCAGCCCACCCCGGCAGCCAGACGCAGGCAGGGGTACGGCAGCCCCGGCGCCCACCCTCTGGATGAGGGAGGGCGACTCCACAGCCAGGGTGACTCCGAACAAGGAAATTTCTTGGCTGCGCGGACAACCTAGTGACCAAGCAACTCCTCGCCCACGGAAAGGAATCGATTTGCCCTCGTTTCAGGCAGGGAGAGTCCGGCACAGACCTCTGCATCCTCCCGGGGTCTGCACAGGACCCCGACATCAAGCACAAATAGCACAGCTTCTAGGAAGTCCTTTTGGAAGAGATTTCTCTGCCAGAACGGTGCCAACCAGATGGGAGAAACCCATCTTGATGCCTTCGCTTGCATCTCCCCTTGCAATGCTGCCAAAGCTCAGGAAGGTGCCAAACCCCAGGACTGGCATCAGCAACGCTCCTCAGGAGCCACGGTTCAAAGGCCCCATGGCCTCAGGGCCCCTTTGGTGAGGCTGGCCCGGGCACGTGTGGCAAGGTGCTCACTCGCATCGCCACGGTCCAGCTGAGACTGGGAGCTGGTCATCTCGACCCTCCAGCCACAGCCGTCCCCGCGGCACCCACAACGTCCCCGTCCTTCTGATGGCCCTAAAGGCAGCCGGGATGCCCGGAGTGGCAGCTCCTGGCACAACGCAGGTGGCACGGGGTTATTTTCAACATGCATCCTCCGAGATCAGAGCTAACCAGGACTTCACAAACTGCTCTCCCACCATTCCTCTTACCACTCTTATGCCTGCAAGTTTGGGAAGCTTTGACTTTTCCTGGCTCCCCAACCCCAGATGTGTTTCTAGCGACTCACTGGGCAACCTGCTGCAGGCTGCAGGCAGCTGTGCAGCTGCTTCGTTACCTGCCTGGTCAGAGCCAAGCCAAAGGCAGGAGCCTGAGTGCTCCCCCACCTTTGCTCTCACAGCTTTACCTACYGCAAAGCTGCAGCCCTGCTGCTTTCCTGGGCCGGCAGCTGCCGTTAATTGGCAAAGCTGTAACTGGGGCTGTCCTGGTGCTGGGGCTGATCCCAGATCCTGCCGACACAAGGCTGCCCACTCTGTCACCACTGCTGCACATGTGATGAACCTGCTTGGTCTCAGTTCTGGCCTACTGCTCCCATAGCTTCTGCTAACAGATGAAGCATGCAGGTAACGCTGCTGGCCAAGAGGAGGATGGGTGTCAGGACATGTCTGCAGGTGGTGGACAGGTCCGGGGTGAGGAAAGGGGCTCCCAGTCTTGTGCCAGGCACCAAGAGAGATGTGCAGGGCAAGCTGGCTGAATCGGCTCTCTTTGCCTCCAAACCTGTGACCGAGCAGCAGGAGAGCACGCGCKGCATACAGCTGGCCTGGCCACAAGCCCAGCTTGCAGACTTCACCGCCGTGCCCAGGGGAATCCTTGGGAAGGCAGCGAGGCTCCCGAGCTGGTGCGACAGGGGATCGCTACGACCGCTGCTATGCAGGACCCGGCAGGAGATGCAAAAGGTGCCGGCACGGCGATGTCCCCTCGGCACACACTGGATGACTCAGAGGTGGCAGCACCTGGGGAGCAGGGTGGCCACCAGCAGAAGCCCTTACCTGTCAGCCTCCCCGCGGCCCCCTTCCCGGCTCCCCGTTCAAAACTCACCACGGCTGCTTTCCTGCCCGGGGGCGAGGAGAGCCTGACTCACGCACTAGAAGAAATTAATAAGCGAGCAGAGAAGACGGGCTCATCCCATCCAGCAGGCAGCATGAATCACTGCTTCTCCTGACTGTCTCATGTATTGTTCCAGCACTGAGTCAGTACCGCTGTGCGGGTTAACAAGGGGAGAAATTAAAAGTTATGGCCTATGAAACGCAGCAGCACTGAGAAATTAAAAAAGAAGTGCTACTGTAAGAAAGCTAATAGGACTACCCACAGAGTCCCAGAAAAGAAATGCTCTGTGCTCCAGCTTTCCCCTCCACAGACGTGCCCCCCACCAGAAATCAAACCCTCGAGCCTCCATCACAGGCAGGCTCGCTGACTGCAGCACGGGCAACGCGCTTTGCAGCATCAGTTTTCTTTCTGTTTAAAAGCTGCCACCTCTGTATTTATCATTTTAAACGTACAACCTTAACTGGATGACGCGGTCTGGTTTTACTTCCTGCCCCGACTGGGCCACGCGTGGTGCACACGCACAAGCCCATGCCTCCCCCGTTGCCCCCAAATTCACAGCCCTGGTCTATCGCTTCCTCCAAAAGTACAAAATGGCATTTTAAAGACTGCTGAGGTGGAAAACAGTAACTCCCAGAGCAAGTTCTGTCTCAGGGCAGGGGACTAACCCCCTTCTCAAGGGCCGGGCCAAACCCTCCAGCTCCTCTCCGGCTGCCACGCTGCCAGGTTGCTCCATCTCTCCCTGGTAAGGAGAATCATAGAATCATTAAGGTTGGAAAAGACCTCTAAGATCATCGTGTCCAACCATCAACCCAGCACCCATGCCCACTAAACCATGTCCTGAAGCACCACATCCACACGTTTTTTGAACACCTCCAGTGATRGTGACTCCACCACTTCCCTGGGCAGCCTGTTCCAATGCCTGACTACCCTTTTGGTGAAGAAAGACCTGCCTGCTCTTCCCRAGCGTGCCAGCCCCCATTTCCCACCCCAAAACAGCTCCTGCCATGCAGTAATGCCTCACTAATGTGAACAGCAACTAGATGCTGGGCCTTGCAAAATAAATCATGCTTCACCTCAAAAAAAWCCCAAAAGACTCCTGCACTCAAGCTGCTGCAACAACCTGCTTTTTAAGGCTGGGATGGAGCGTCTCAAGTCCTCTTAGGGCCCTTGTTCACTGACAATCTACACGCTTTGCAACCTGGAAAGTGCTTAGCTGATACACAAGACAAGGCTATAAAAACTTGGAGAAGCAGGGTCCCAGAACCTGACTTCATGGAGCAGAGAGATGAGAAACAGCTTGGGAAATGGGGTCAGCTGCTGCTCTGTCCTTAAATATGAACATGAATTAGAAACATCTGCTGTGCCCTAAGCGACTCTTTCTGATCCTATCATCCACAAACGAGTCTCATCCTCCTTTGACACCAGCTAATGAATTGCCTTTGAAGATACTGCGTGGCAGCAAGTTCTGCAGGTTAATGCCTCCCGTATCAGAAAGTATTTCCCCACGGCAGCGCTTTGTCTCCTTCCTTGCAGCCCTGYGTAATGTATTTCTGCCCGAGAGGAAGACCAAGAAGCGCTCAAAGGACACTCCGTGACTCACGGCGTCACCTCACAACCACCAACCCCGCCGTGCCGAAACTCCAGCGCAGCTCTGCCAGCCCCTGCGTCCCGGCTGGATGGCAGCAGCCGCCCCTGCTCAGCCCCGAGCGCTGCCGGCAGCCCCCCCCCTTCGTCACCCCGCGCCCCGCCGCCGGCTGAGCGCCGTGGCGGTGGTGGCTCTGGGCAGGTCCCAACATGAACGCGACGTGAAGCCTACTTGTCCATCATCCAACCCAGTGTCATCCAATCTTCAATGACCCTAGAAAAAGCTAATCTCAAYGAACCATCAACTGGAAACAAAACAAAAACCGCTCAAAAAAACAGCGAGCACCAGGTTACCCCCGTTTTCTCCTACAAGGATCTAATTCAGCTCTAATAGGACAGTTATTATTATATATTAAATGAATGGCAATTGATTATTAAGAGCATATTCATTGAAACTGGGTAGATGGGTAATAAGATACCTGCTTATTACATAGCTGTGAAACCACACTGAATATGCTTCTAATGACCAACTGGTATTTACTTAACATTCAATATCCATCGCTAAAAAAGGTCTCTCTAGATTTAATAAGCCTCTGTTATTTTATGTTTAATTAAATACCATCCACTATTAAAAACATATTTAACTGAGGTCGAAACCAGTAAAAACTGTATCTTATAACACAGCTGCTAAACCTCAAATATCTTCTTAATGATTAATTGGGCTTTAGCACATGATCGCCGTCCTACTGAGAGCAGATGGAAACCGGAAGCTCAACGATTCGGGGACCAAAGTGCTTTGCTTCTGCAAACAATTCTGCTGGTTAAATAGTTTGGCTAATAAAAATAAAACAGAGCAGTGGGAGCCTCAGTTCCTACGTAACCCAACTTTGGAAAATTCAGAATACGGYACAGCCGCTTCCACAACGCCGGCCAGACAGTGCCAGGCAACTTGCACGGTTGTGCTGGGGAGCTGGGACCACTGTCCTCCTGCGCTCAGAGATCTGGGCGCCAAGGGTGCGTTCCTGCAGGCCAGGACATCAGCAGGACTTCTCCAGGTCAGCTCTGCCCCAGCTTTGATGCAGAAGCTCTGGAGCGGTGGCCTGGGGGACTCCTGATGGGACAATTCCAGTTGGGATTGCGAATGGCTTCATCTGCTTGGGCTGGCCAGCTGGTGCAGTTCAGTGGTTCATCGCACCTACCAGCTTCTCCAGCAGAAAACAGCAGTGTCTGGAAGAAGCTGGAGATGGGTATGCCATGATGGTCCAAAACCCTGATGTTAAAAACCAAGAGACATTTTCAGGCTAAGGGACCAATGAGCTCCCAAAATCAAGGAGCCTGCAAGCACAAGTCCTGCAAGAGCAGCAGTCCAAGGACGGGTGCTTCTGGCACTGCTCCGCACAAGCACCTTCCATGCCCTCCACGACAGGCAAAATGGAAGTCACCCAGTTGCCCAGCCCTGCACACCCACAGCCGAGCGCCCGGAGCACCACGCACCACACATCATCTTCATCGCTGGGCACAGGGACAGCTGATGGGGGGAAAGGGCCTTTTGGCAAGGGGGAAATAAGCTTGAACAGGGAGCAGGGAGAAGTGCAAAGCATGTGAGCACTTGGGGAAAAGCCATTCCACCTCAGTAAACTCCTGCAAGAGGGTTTATTTTTATTGTTTTTGTTTTGAAAGCCCTTTAAAGCAAAATCTGATACTAGCAAAGTATTAAATATAGCAGCACATACCCACACAGATTGCACAAGAAAATAATTTAAAAATAGAAACAGTGAGAATGAATGTGAATGCAGAGAAAAATATCGAGAGAGGAAATCCAAGAGGGTCCTTTCCTTCTATTGTTCCCCTCCTAACCTCAGGCACGCTGGGGAAATCGGGGTTAGACAGTGGGCTGCGCGCTTCGGTCCTGGGAAATGAGTCAAGAGTCTGGAACGTGCGCTCAGCACCGGGCAAACCCAGTGGCAACCGTGTTATGAGCTCATCCGCTTCACTCGGAGAAAGCTTGGCGTGTCAGACCTCGGTTTTGCGGTGCTCTAATGAGATGCACTGAGGAAGCGTCACAACGGAGCTGCTCACCCCAGCTAAGCGGGTGGATGGGGTTGGAGATAACCAAAGCTCTATCCCAAAGTCATGTCCTAAGAATGAATCATCATCCTGCCATGAATGACATACCAAAGGGATAAGAAAACATTCCCAGTGTCTGACAAGACACCGTGCTATGCATGAGGGGAGTTTCTAAATATCCACACCGAGCAGGCATCTTTGGAGGAAAACCTCTACATTTTTCAGTGTTTCTGAAAACAAGAGACCTTGGGAATCCAAGCACCTTAACCAGAGGGAAGCGTTTCAAAGAATACCTGGGCGGGTGCCTCTCTGCCGTGCAGGCCGGCTAGTTAGAGGCTGCCTCCACAGATGCTCCAAGGAGAGGACGTGAATGAGAAGGATCTCCTGGGAGGATGCTAGTGGAATAACCACGTCACCAAAGAACATCTCTCAACCTTCCAAATCTGAGCACCAGGAGGAAAGTCCAGTTGGTTTTTATTTCCTTCTCCAAGCACTGCTGTGTATGTATATGTATATATACAAATATACAGACCAACTACTTACCCTTCACAACATCCCTCCCAAGAACTAGCCACACCACAATGGTAAACAGTCCATAGGAGATACCATCTGAGTTGCTTCAAAGCCACGCAGCCGATTAAGTAAATAGCAGAGGTGTCTGTCTGAGGAATATGGTGATTAAGGATGTCTCGATCTCCAAATCAGCCTTGGAGACCTTGCTGGAATATTGACTACTGCCCCACAATGCCATGGAAAAAGCTCAACACCTGATGTGTCCTGTCTCATTCAGGAGAAGCCAGTGGATGTGAAGGATCAGGAGCTGGCCTCTAGAGATGCCTCCCTAGTCCCGTGGAGGAGAAGGAGACACCTGCTCCCTACACATTCATCTCTATTGCACACTGCTGGACTTTTCTTTTTCCTCTTGTTCAGACAGAAACCTTTGATCATCTTAAAGCAAGTTAATCTCACTTTTGATTGACACTTCATAAGGATACAAGAGCCCTTTAACTTAATACTATATTTTGGTATCTACAAATGATTCCCATGGGGTATGGGAGGCCTCAAAAGCTGCTCCAGCAGAAGCACATGGGTTTGCCTGCTTCAGATCTCCTCTTTGCATCCTCGCAACCCCATGGTTCCCATGAAAGATGACTTAGGAGCACCTTTTCCACCAACAGAAATATGATCCCAGGAACATCTTCAGCTGAGGCTCCAGGCCATGTTCTGTTGAGTTCAAGTGTTGCCAGGAGAACACTGCACAGCTGAACATGGGAAAAGCGCCCGGGAATGCATCATGGCCATGTAGGATAAGAAAACGGAGATGGGCTGAAGCAGCCTCCACAGAGATCCCTTTGCAAGTTTACTTCCATAACAGCAAGCACACTCCCTGGCCCAAAGCTGAGGTGAGGCCAGCCAAGCCCTCTGTGGAGGAAAGCAACTAAAACACACACAGGGCTTATGACAGAGCCAGATTCCACTTCCATTTCTGCTGGAGATTTCTTATGTCATGTAAGAAATATCACCAGGCACAGGCTTGACATCTTCCTTTCCATGTCTGCAATGGATGCATCTGCTCCAGTCAGTGGCAAGACAGGGGTATCTCCAAAAACACCGTTCCTCTCCTCTGTTTTACACACCCATTCACACGAGCCAACAACACTCTGGTGATGCCCATTTCTCTCCATCATCTAAGGAAGGGAGTCCAGACACCCAGCCCAGACACGTACGTCTGCACCGCCGTGTCTCTATTTGTACAGACAAATCCCACCCCTCGTGTTTCCATGCCTCAGTTTCCTCCGCTGCAAAAGAAAAACAGGCTGCGAATGCCATCCCAACTCAACCACAGCGACATAGCGAGGCTTAATTCATTACAGCCTGCAAACCGCTTTGAGATCCTCCACTGCTATATAAATCCAGTGCTGATATTTGTTTAACCCTGCCGCACAGACCGAGGCAGGCACCCAAAGCCACAGCACTGTTGGCTTCTCGTAGCCAGTCCCGGCCCCACAAGGGGTAGCAGATGGATCGGCTGCTGCGAAACAACAACTTCCTTCGTTCTTTTTGCTGGAATTAACTGGGGTTTAGACTGGGATTTTGGTTACGTTTTGTGGCCGGCCTTTCTGGAGACAACCACCCGCCTGACGCTGGGGGAGTACGAGATGTCTAAAACTAGGGGCAGTTGGGTTTATTTGGATTCCAATCTTCCCATCGTTCAAAATCCTGGGAAAATTAATACATGTTGCTGGGGTGAAATTTTTGTTTTGGAAATAAGTGTTAGACTGGGGGCAACCGGTTGTCCAGCCAACCAGCCAGGAGGCTGGGCTCCCTCCTGCCCTCAGTTTGGCTCTCCTACGCTTCCCCGTCGGTTCAGTCGAGCAGGAGTTTGCAGGGACGACAGTGATGTGCGTGGCCTCCGAGATATTCGGGGCCTTGCAGGCCAAGCGAAGCACACAGGCACACACGGAGCCTGCCCTCTGCCAAAACCTGACACCGCTCTGGAATGTAGAAAATTGCAAACGATACTTTAATTCCACAGTCACTCAACAGTAGCTCTGGCCATGGGAAATACTGGGAAAGGCGCATGCTTGGGAGCGCTTACACGGAGCATGTCCAGCCCCAGCCTAATCCGCCGGGCTGGAAACCATGCTATCTTTATCAAAACTTCCAGCCCCGTCAAGTCATCCCCACCTGCCTGCCCTTGAATCAGCAAGAAACGCTGCGAGGCATCAGCCAGCTCCAGAGCCGCAAGTCAGCTTACGCCACCTCTCTGCCGGTGCCGCATAAAGCAACGCTGGCGGACGGGCGGCTGCCCGCAGCGTCACCCTGCCACACCGCATCTCCATGACTGCAGAGCCCTTTCCTCCAGCCTGGGCACTGCAAATCTCATCACTGCCCTCTCCACCCAGAAAACTGTTGTGCTGAATGGTTTTGTCCAGGTCTCCCTTCTCTCCTTAGGGAAAATCCCAAAGCGCATCCCGCGGCCCCCCGGCACGGCACTCCCCTCCCAGCGCTCGGCGGAGGTTGAGCCCCGGCCGCAGCGAGCCCCGGCTCCCGGCGCTAAGCCCTGCCGCCTCGCCGTCTCCCCGGCCGCCTCCAGCTGCCGCCCCGCGTCTGGCGCTCTGACGGTCGGCGCTGCGGGAGGCTGCGTCCCCTTGTCCCCCCGTGGGGACGTGCTCAGCCGCAGCACCCTAAGGAGCCTACAAAACCTGCAGGACCCCCACCCCAGGACCTCTGCTCCCCCCAGGAGCTCATAGCTTCTGTGCTTTTAACCTGCTTTACACCTTAAGCCACCGCTGCAGGGGGACATGCCCATCACCAACAGATCTGCGGGGTGCCTGCAGTGATGAAGAGTCAGAATAAACCCAACAAAACCAAATGCGAGAGGATATGGTAAACTAAGAAGATCCACGTCAGGAGCTCGGGAACTGTCATGGCTGGATTTATTACCAGGAGAGAGGATCTGAACTTCAAAAGAGTTTGCAGTTAAGATTTAACACCACTTAGTGCTCAGCCAAAAGCATTAGGAGAGGAGAGGAGAGGCTCAGCACATCGGGATGAAGGCTGCTCTCGTCTTTCAGGAACTTCCTGCTCCGGTTTCAGGTCTTCCTTCCTTCCTCTCGAGCTGTCCCCTCTGAAGTCGGTAGTTTTGGAGACCAAAGAATAACACAATTTGCTTCTCCGTTGCTGAAAAGGGGCTTTCAGGTCCCTGCTGTCATTCTGCGAAAGCTCTCAGCGGTATCCAAGGGGCAGGGGGGGACGGGCATTCCCAGGGCAGGTGCCACATCCCACAGCTCAGGAGACCTTCCCTGGACCCTGCCTGCGCTCCTGCCTCCCCCTGCCTGCTCACCCGCAAAGGGCAGCAGCAGATGAGGTCTTCTTCCTCTCTATGAGATCCTGTTCCCATCTAGCAATGCATTGCACAGCGGGAGAGCTGTCCCACAGCGTGTCCCTGGTGTCACCTGACGTGTCATACCCCGGAGAGACAAGTACTGTGTATGAGAACGCCTGTACCTGCAACACGAGATTCCCCCTCCACGTTGCAGCCTACCTGGACGGACACACACTGTGCCTGTACGTCAGGAGAAGGATTTGGTAATTCTCCTGCACTGGGTGGCACGGCTATTGTGGCCTTATAACCCAGCCTACCCCAGGGATATGCCATCGGTGACCTGCATTGAATTAAGGTTATCACGATGGAAAAAGTCTATAGCATTCAGTATAAAATCTTCCTCTACCCTTCTGCCTCTGAAAGAGCCCCTCAGCTGAAGTCTCTGCACCGTGAACACGCAGGGCTCCTACTGTGCCAGTCATTCAAGTCCTGCTTCTGAGAGGTCAACAGGAAAGATGCTCTTCAGCAACCTGAGCAGAGGAGAACCACTCCCAGCTGCCATCACTTGGAGACCCAGGAGAGGGAAAGCTGTCCCAGGCAGACAGCACCCTGCTGCACCCTGTGAACAGCAGCAGGGCCTGGAGAGTGGCTTGGGGCCACGCACTGCAGTCGCTGCCTCCCAYCAGCCTGTCCCACCTCCGCCTTGGTCCAGGCTTGGACTCAGCCGGGCAAGAGAAGAAACCCATCTGCAAGGAGTGCGGCACACACAGGGCCAGCAGAGCCCAGCGCGGCAGGGGCTGCCTTGCAGGCCTCGCCTCGCCGGCTGCGCCCACCGCTGCGGAGCACGGGCAGCCGAAGGGCTCGGGGGGCCACGGGCAACCGCTGCTCCCCCCACCCCGGTCCACGTCATCTTTGCATTTAGGACACTACATGCATTTAATATACAATTAGTATTCTAGAAAAAAGGTTTCTTGTTTTGTCCTATACCAAAAGACTGGTTCTTCAGCAGAGGAGACTCAGTGGGATATCTGAGGTGCTGCGTGAGCTTTCACTAATCCTACACAGAGCCAGTCCCCCGAGCGTTTGGTCTGGTGAGGTCCCCTGCACCACAGGGGTTAAAGCACAAAGGTGAATTCCCCGTCCCCTGCGATACCAGCGCCCACCTGCGCTCTCTCCAAGGGTCCCAACTCGTGTAAGGTCTGGCAACGGTCAGGGTGCCCAGCACAGGGTGCCCAAAAGCATCAGCTCGCTCCAGGAACCACTGACTCCAGGGTCGTTCTTCAGGAGGTTCAGATCCCACTCATGTCCATTGGAGGAGAACATCTCCCTCCTGCCTGAGTGCTCCTCCCCGTAGCTCTGGTTTCCTTGGGAGGTTTTGCCTACAAGCAAATCCCTCAAAACCGAGCCAAATGGAGCCCTGGCCATTTTGTGGAGTTGGTCACAGCAGACAGTGGGGAGAGCACTGGTCTCCCAGTGCCACCTGTACTGGTTTCTGCTCCCAGCAAGCCCTCTGCCCCATTTGCCACCTGGAGCGAGCAGCCTCCGCCCTGCCTGAGGGCTGCCGCTTCTCGGCAGAAACCCTTCTTTCCGCAGAGCTCCTGCGGGCCGGGGCTGGGCTTTACTTTGTGCTCTGTATTAGAGGGGAGAGGAGAGAGAAGCCCCTTCTGCCGCCCAGCCGGAGCGTCACGCTGTGCGCTGGAAGAGGGTAACCCGAGCTGTGGTTTACCCGACATTCCTTGTGGCTCCAGCTCCCCAGCCAAAACAAAACCAACATTTTCCTTTTTTTTTTTATTCCCTCCTCTCCTTGAGGCCAAACAGGAGGAGGGGGTCCTCCACAGTACTTCGCTGAACTCACGCTGGCTGGAAAACAGCTAAACTCAGCCGGTTCCCAACACCGTTCCCAGCTGTGCCCCCTGCAGCCCCCTCCCCACAGCAGCACCCAGGCGAGCGGGGTGCGTGGGGCGATGCCGTGGGGCCAGGGCACACAGCGAGCACGTAGGAACAGGCTGTCTGCTCCCGGCTCACGTAAATTGGTGCTGCTCTGAGCAGAGCCAGAGAAGCGCCGCTGATTTACATCAGTGGGGAGCCGGGGCCTCCGTCTTAATAGGGCTTTAGAAACTTCCCTGAGAACAGCAAGCGAGAGGAGAGATGATGCCGCTGCAGCGATAACACCAGTCGTGTTCGCGTTACCCAGCGGACACATCAGTAGCTGTGGGCCTTTCCAAGGAACATCGAAAATGAGCTGGAAGCCGTCCCCAGCACGATGTTCAGGAGCACAGCAAATGGGGCCCAGGAAGAGAGGAGGAAATCGCACCCCGAGGCTGCAGAGCRAGTCCCGCTTGCATCACCCAGATGAGCGCTGCTGCTGGCATCCCCACTAACCCCCGACTATCCCCTTCCAACATCTTCACAGCATTTATACAAAGGCTCCTACTATYGGTATCATCCCACAGTGGGGCAGGTAGCCATGGGATGGGGTGCCAGGAGGGGGGCACAGCTTCTCTGCTCTCACCAAACACCCGAATCYACCATCCCATGTCATCCTGCTCTGCTACAGGGCACATTGAAATGCAACTGGGCTGGAGGAACTGGAAAGCAGACTCTCTCCAAAACACTGGGTCAAGGGGACGTGCTGAGCCCTGTCCCCGAGCAGGGGGAGGTGGCAGGGAGCAGCAGGGGCCCCAGGTGCCACAGACGGACGCGGTTGACCTTGGCTGGCTCCCCAACGCCCACCAAGCTGCTCTCTCGCTCCCCCTCCTCAACAGCAGCCCCAGCACAGGGGCCGCGCTTTGCAAATCTCTAACAAATGAAAGCTGGCTTGGGAAGACGTGTGGTTTGCTAAAGCAGAGCTCAAAACCCATAAGCCMGTTTCAGAAGCCACTGTTTTAAAGCACCAGTTTGGGCAGGGCAAAGGGGATGGTGCTGAGCTGAGCTCTCCCATTCGGAGCAAGCGCCGAGCAACGCTGTCAGTGGGCACGTCGGACCCACCGTGCTGAGGGGCTCTGGGGACGGCAGGAGGAGGAGGGTGAGCCCGGGGCCTCAGCACGGTGCTCCCACCACGGCAGGTCTCTTTCGGAACCACACGTGGTGGGCACCGCTATGAAACTCGACTTCCATCGCCCCAGGGGAAACGCTGCATCAGCCCTGGCACTGCTGCTCTTCAGCCCAGCACGAGCCGGGTGCCGGGCACTGCTCTGTGCGGAGCCGTCCTCCAGCCTGGGTRCCTGCTGCAAATGTTAAAGCTGAAATTCTCTGCCTTAATTAGAGGAGCACAGACTTAACAATTGTAATGGCCCTTTCCTCAGCATTAGCGCTTACAAATTTACAAAACAAGTGCTGCTTGCTGGTATCGGCCATTCCACAGTGCTGCCAGAGAGCTGGCTCCRTAGCGGGGAAGTCTCCATGATGGGGAAAAAAATTACATTCAACACCAAGGAACTGCAAAGAGGGAACCACAGTCCTGGTGAGCAGGAGATGTTGACAAGGACAGGGTGGGAACACGCACCAGTTTGACGTGGGAAGTGGTCCCAGCTGGGTAGGTACAGATGAGAGGCAGAGGCACGTCCCAGGTGGGGAACGGACCTCCTTTCTGGAAGTCCTAAAAGCAGCTCCTCAGTCACCAGGACAGGAAAAAAAAAAAATCGGAGATGTACCAAATTTCAACAGCAAGCAATGCCTTGTCATTTCATGTGATTGCATTGATAAACTCCTAGCTAATTCAACCGCTTTGTGAGAAAACCCCTACCTTGCACTCATCAGCCAGCCTCACAGCAGACGGGGAAGGACAAGGTGCTCGTCGTTCTCGCCCCTGCGGCTGGGGTGCAGGGAGCAGTCTTAGGATGAGGGACCCCCCCAGGGCTGGGTTTTTACCTTCCCCAGCCCCGGCCATGGGACCACAGCTGCAGCTAGGGAAAGAGTTAATGCTTCCCCCAGTTTCTTACACTGTTATTCAATACATTATTGACGTTGAAAAGTCGTCACGTTACAAGCCAGCAGTCCACGAGTATTAAGAGGAAAATAGAGGCACGCAGAGAGAGACACACACCGCAGAGACGTGGGCCCCTCCAAGCTACGGTTACGTTACCGCACAGAAACTCCTTTCCCATACTCGCTTTCCTCCCCCATTTGGTGCAAAACCGACTTGTTCGTTATTTGCATTTAATGCCACAGTGAATCCCTAAATCCAGCTCACGGAAAGGATTACTGAAGGGGGAGGGATGGCTGCTCCAGGGTTTTTTTCTCAGGCTTCAACAGTTCCGATGCTCTGCAGTCAAAATGAGGACCAGGACGGCAGCGCCGGCGCCTGGAGCCCTTTCATGGCTGCCCCAAGGATGCTTTGCCGGACCCGTGCCCCCAGCCAGGGCTCCCGCAGCCGGACCCCCCGCAGCGCCCGTGCGACGAGCTCTCCCGGCTGCAGCGCCGCTCCCCAGCCGCGCTCGCGTGCTCAGCCCCGGCGGCACGGCACAGCCCGGCGCTGCCGCCGAACACACCTCTCCCGGCTCCGATTGCTGGGGTCTCGAGGAGCCGAGGATGGCAGCTGTCTGCACCGACCCTGCCCCGCGGCAAGTCGGAACCACTCGCCACAGAGTACCAACATCAAAACTATTCACGGGAACAGATTTATTCACCATCCCTTCCTCCACCCTCTGGTCAGCCTCAGGGCCCTAAGATGATGGTGCTTCTCTGGGGAGTTCAAACCCAGCAGCAGGAAAAGAAGATTAAAAAAAAAAAGGTGGGAAAGCAGGCACCCACAAAGGTGTCTCATCCCTGCAGGCAGCGCTGAGGAGGGGAATCCTGCCGGCGTTACAGACCTCGGTCTGCCACGAAGCATTTGCCTCCCATCAAAGCTCCATTGAGGGCTCCAGGCTCCACCAGCCGCTCCAGCCATAGACGTCTCCACCCAGGCCAACCCCTACGGGACCCCCAAACCGCAGCGTCTCCCCCTGCCCACCCRTGGCTGGTCAGCACGACCCCAGTGCAGGAGCAGCCCAAGTGTCCCGGGAAGGTCGTGGGCCCTTGCGATGGCGGGCAGGGGACGGCACCCTGCCTGCGGGCAGGGGAGCCAGGAGCCCGGCAGCACCTGCCCACCACGGGGTCCGCCATGGGCAGGGTGGAGGAGGAGCAAGGGATGAGGCTGGACTCAGCGAGGGAGCTTGCCAGGCACGCTCGCTCCCCACTCGTATTTTATTTCATCTCCTGATGGGTGAAATGTGTCCTTAATTTGTTCTAAAAGAAAAAGAGAGTGAGCTGCATTCTCACACCCATAACGAAGACAACACGCAAAGCCCTTTAAAAGCAGGCGCCACACATACTACGCGCTGCCTTTTTCTAATTAAAGATGTCTTTTCTACTTAGCCGGGGCCGCGCGCGAGCTCCAGGCGACGCTGCCTGTTGGGCGAGGGCCCCGCGGGGCGCCCGCCCCTGCCCGGCGGCAGGCAGCGCTGGCAGGGCACCGCCTCGCCCGGGGCTCACTGTGCCCTCCTGCTCGGAGGCCGAGCACGGGCAAAGGAGCACACGTCCAAGCCCTTCCCAGACGATCCGTCCCCAGAGGGCTGTTTCTGGCTCAGCTAGTGTTTGAGAAAGAGGGGTGCATCTGGTTTTAATCTTACCCCTCGCGGTAGCTGTCACCATGGGTTTGCTGTCAGGGTAAAAGATGCCTTCACGCAGCCCCGTGCCAAAGCAGCAGACATGAAAACCTCAGGCTACAGCAAAACCTCSATGTCCTGGGCTACCCCGGCCCCGGGGCTCCGCACCTTGGCCCAGCGAGCMGGGGAAGGGGCCATCGCTCCCACCCCATCGCTCGCAGGGTAGCCAGCTGAAAGCGAGCGCGGGAGCCGAACGACATCGCATTAGGGAGCACGCGCCTTCATTTCAGCCAGCAGCCACGGCAGCGCCGGCGAGAGGGGGTACGGCCGCCCCTGCTCCCCCGGGGACCCCGGCAGCAGCACCCACGGCGGGCAGCCTGCGGGCACTGTGCCGGGACAGGCAGCACAAACCCTCCCAGTGCCGGTCGCCTGCCCCGGAGCGCGCTCGAGCCGTGGATCTGTGCTCCAGTCGCCTCTTCCCTTCTCCCAAAAAACACAGAAAACCACAAGAACCACAAAAATGCATCTTCTCCGCACTGCAGAGCCTCTCTCTCTGAAGGGCACGCCGTGCTGCCGGAGGACCAGCCGCTCTGCTAACCCACGGCTCTCGCCGCCTGGAGAGCCGCCAGCTTTTAAAAGCAGCTGTCACATAAAAGCAAACATTGAAAACCATTACATTTACAGCAGTTTATCTTTAATGCCGTCTCAGTTTTTGACGTTGCTCCATTCTGATTCAGTTAAATGGTTTCCCCCTTGCAGCCGGCGCGCCCGCCCCTCCCGCGTGTTCACGCCTGCCAGGAGGCTCCTCCTCCTCCTCCGAATTTGCAGCGCTGTGACGTCATGCTGCTTTGCCACGGTGACAGCAGTGAGGTCATAGGCTCACATGGAGGCTGGCACATGGAGGCTGGCAAATCTACCACCTTCCCAAGCAAGGGAAGCAGGGGAGGAAGCAGAGAAAAGGACAGAGGATGGTGCGGAGATGTCACCAGAGGCTGGAGCAGACCAGCACAACGGGTTGTCCAAGCAGGGACTTACCTCACCGCAACCCCAGGCCGTGCAGTCACTCCACCRAAGGGACCTGCAAGGAAGGAGGCTGGAAGCATCCTTGGGAGCCAAATCAGCATCCCCTGGCTGCATCTGGGAATGCCAGCCATCAAGAGCATAGGAAAATCCCATCTCCTTGCTGTGTCCTGGGGTGTCCCGGCAGGCACAGCTCCTCCTGCGCCGTGCCCAGCTGGAGGTGGGATGCCCCGGCATCCCCTGCGGCCCCACTGACTGAGATCTGTGTACCCRTGGAAGGACCACATGCATCTTCCCCGTGGGCAGCTTACAGACACGCTGCCCTTGCTCCTCTGCATCTGCTCTGTGGCACGGCGGAGACAGGGGAAGCTGGGACAGATGCCAAGGAATGGGCTCACTGCACTGCACCACCAGGTGCAGGTCCAAGTGGCAGACCCTCCCAGGACTYTATGGGGTCCACAGAGGACAGGACTCTCACCCTGGGGAGGTGAATCCCACCCCCTTCACCCCCCAAGCCCTTTGGCTTTACAGACCCCGTCTCCTGTCTCCACCTCCCGCGGTGCCCTGCAGCATCTCCCATCCTTTCACAGGGCACAACGTCCCTCCCCACCCCTTCGACAGACGTGCAGCTGGGCTGGGGAAGAGAGTCCAGCTCCAAAATATCCCCAGCCCAATGGGCCACGTCCTGCTCCGTACCAAGGGTCTGCACCGGGAAGTCCTCATCCCCATCCCTCTGACCAGCCAGGGTTTCRCCCTCCGAACAGGGCAACAACCCAAGAAAGTTCAACGGCGTCCCTGGAATTTCTTATAGTAAAACTCAAACCCAAATGGGCTGAATCAGGAACCAGGACAAACAAGGCCACTAAAAGCCAACAGGCAAATACGGGGGCTGKGTCTTGTGAAAGGCTCTCAGGGATGTGGATCCTGGTAATCACAATAAAAAGTGCGACATGGCAGGRCTAACAGCACTTGATGGGCTGGTGTCCCCCTCTCGTACAGTCGCTGGGGCTGAACCCTTCCCCCAGGCTGTCACCTCCACAGCAAGCCCGGAGATGGCTGATCGGCTGAGAAGCAGCTCCTGGCTGGTTGCAGCCTCTCGGCAAGTTTTGTAGGAAAGGGCTCCGAAGCTGTGATCTGACGCGCAAAAAAAGCCTCAGACCTGGCCAGTTCCTTTGCTTGGGCTGAGCAGCAGTTGCAGTGGGGTTGGGGGGATGGACATCCCAAAGCGGTTCCACTCATTGTCCRTTCGGCTTATGAAACGTTTAACACTACACAAACTAGTAATACACAAAATAAAGAGCAAAACAACTCTGGGCAGCCTGACCGGCACACACAGTTGTGCCATAGGCCTTATGCTATTTGATGTTTCCCTTAAAGCTCACGCTCCAGCACTCCTCCTACGCCGTGACCATCTCACATATTTTTAAAAAATTAATTTTATGCATATTTTCTAGCCCTTTGATTGTAAATGATTGAAAACACAGCACAAGAAGAGAAAAAGAGCCCCACACCATATAGATTTTCTGATGCCTGATGCTTCTAGGTCAACATCATCATATCTGCCTGGCACACGCACGCTCTGTTACCAGCTGGAGTCACGCAGGGTATGGAAAGGCCACACTGCCCAGGTCCCCGCGTCCCAGACCCCAGGAGCTTTGCACCCCAGATTTCAGTAGGCACAGGATCAAGCCCTCCCTTCTGAAGCTGAGAAAGGTGCTGGCAACCCCGACAGAAAACCTGAGCCAAGGCAGGGCCTGCCCTGGGAGCTGCCGTCGCGCAGTGGCAAAGCCGGCCGGAGGGAGGGAAGCGCCGGGTGCCACTGCAGCCGGCGCTGGGCTGCAGCCTTTGACTCCTCTGACTGCCGAAGGACTCCTGTTCCACTCTCGGCAGGGTTTGCTGCCTTGCCCGGCAGCCAGGAGAGTTTTATTGATGTCAAAAATGAGTGGCGCAGCCCCAAAGCCTGAGAACAAGCCTCTCTGTGCTGTTGTCTTGGCCAAGCCTGCAGACACAGAGGCACGGAGGTGCCAACTGCCCCCAGCCCTGCTTATAAGGTGTTAACTCCCAGGCCTAATTGCGACCACTTAACATGTCAACACCCTTCACCTCTCTCCTGCTAAACAAGGAGAAGTTTTGAATCAGCACGCTCAGTGTGCACTTATGTGTTTGATCCTAGGCTATGTTTTCTTTCCATCTTCCTCCCCTCCATCGCTCTGTATGGCTGCCGGAGCCCAACTTACCCCCATCTCCTCCGCTCGCCCTCCCTGACCAGGGAGCTTTGCCRAGCATCTCCTTTCCAACCGGCCGCATTCCTCCCTCTCTTTCTCCACACACCCACATACACAAAGGAAACTTCACTCGCAGCATCCTAAGGTTGCACAGAAAAAAAAATGAATGGCAGGAAATTAAAAAGGTTCATGTAACAACATTAACACAGCTGTAATGCACAGCTAGTATATATATATATATAATAACGTGCCAGACGATCCCCTCACCAGAAGAGCAGGACAGCACGCTAATGCCTCTATCTAACTAGCAAGGGTTTAGCTGCTGGCAGTGCAGGCAGAAGGCAGCACGCACACATTTGCCACAATAACAGGTGTATTCTTCCAGTTTTCATCAGGAGATTTTTCTGAAGTGCCATTACCGCGTTTTCTATCTACTCRCATTGCTCCATCTTTCGCTTTTTAAGGTACTGAAGATGAAAAAGCAATAAAATCGGTCTCTGTGAGCTTAGTCCTCTACCCCATTCAATGTATACAGTTTCAGCAAATTTTTTCCGAGGCTGCTGTTATAAATGCCTCTTGTTCACGTCTTAACAAGCCAGCAGCACAGAAACTCTCCAAAAAGAGGACAATTCATGCTTTTTCTTAGAAAAGGCTGCTTCTTAGAGCATCCAGAGACCAGTAACTCTTCCCCATTGTACTGTTGATGCAGTTCCCATCTCTGCAGAGGCAAGTGGGAGGGAGGGGATGTGCTCGTGGGTCTCAGGGCTGGATGCGCGAGAGCCAGCACCAGCACTTCCACTTGCAGAGCACCTGCCCACGAACCCCCCCGAGGCTCACCCAACACCTTCAATATTCTGGAGAGCAGAAAATTCACACAAACTCCACGCTAGTCAAAGCTTCCCACGGTTTTCTTTCCAAGTGCTCCCCTGCATGGCCCCAAGCGATGAGCTGATTCTTCCCTGCAGGTCTTGGAGACCCTTGGATTCGGGGTGGAAACTCATTTTGGGTGATCAGGCTTCTTCCTCACTCACCTCACTCCCTGACTTGGAATCAGGGAAATCTGAGCAGTGGTATCTCCCCACCATCACCTCCACACTCTCCCTGCTTGGCACTGGCTTCAAAGGTCACTTCAAAGCTGGCAGAGCAAGCCACTGCTCTGGGGGGTCATCTGCGCTAGGAGTCAGCAGCAAATTCACCCCCTGAAGTTACAGGGCAGGTGCCAGCATAGCCAAGAGCTTCCATGCAGACACTCCCTCTCAAAGCTGGGATGACCTTGAAAAGCGATTGAACAGACTCCAGCCACTTTGCTACTAAATTAGGTGCACGTTGATCTACGTGCGTCGGCTTCACCCCTTTGGGGATGCACCCGAGCTCTCCCCGAGTGCTCCCGTGGAGCCGGCCGGCTGGGTGTAGGCAGGGGGGCCACCACCCCGGCTGGCAAGATGAGCTGCGTGCTGGGACACAGCCCAGCCTGGTGCCAGCCAAGAGCCTCTCTGGCACATGGGCACCCACCAGCCCAAGAAGAGCTCATTTTCTGCAAGTTACGGTCCTGCTGGTTCTCCTGCCCCTTCCTCGCTGGGAAAAGAGCTAGGACCTGAGCAAGCCCAGCTCTGAAGAGCGTCCTTTGCCATGGGTGGCAYAGCAGCCTCATGCAGACACCCCAGAGCCTGGCAGACCCTCTCGTGGGAGAGGTTGAGATGACCTGACCCTCCAACTTATGGCCTAACAGGACTGGTCCCATCCTTGACCTTGACAGGCTAAATTATAAACAGATCACAGCCAAGTCTCCTTCCTCAGCTGTCTACCTTCCCTGAGGTCCTCCTGGGAGTGGAGAAAACAAAGATGAAGGGGCAGCAGGGAATTACCCTGCTCCAGCCCCTGCTTTTCTGCCTCATGACAAGCAGGACACTGCACCGGAGCGGAGTAAGGGCACTCATGGGTGCAGTGGCTCATCACCAGCCTGGTCCACACGCCAGCAAGGGCACAGGAGCTCTCCTCCGAGCATTGCAACGCAGCRACAACCTCAACCAAGCTTCTACCAGCATCAACAAATTAAAGCTCAACTAGAAACRAGGACAGGGAAGGAGAACCTGCAATGTGTTCAACTCCATGGGAGAGAGGAGGGAGGGTCTGGAGGAGATCAAGGAAGAGGAAGGGGGAAGGCACAGTTTGGGAAAGCAGAAGCCAGACAGCCGAGGGATTTCGCTCCACTTCACCAGCGTCGGAAGCCATCGCCCTGAGCGCTCAATGGGGTTGTGAACAGCGAAACCCGATCGGCTGTTAACCCAGGAATGCGTGGAAATGGCAACTGCGCATAACTCCGGGGAATCCGCCACCGGTGCCCCCAGCACCCGGAATCACACGAATAACCCGCGCGCTTCGTGCATGAGCTCATCCCGGGGATAATACCTTCACATGAGCCCAGCCGGCAGGAATTCGCCGCACGCTCAGCAGGCCGGGGGGGCGAGGGGGGACACCCTTCTCCTCCTGCTCCGTTCCCCTTCCCCTCCCGCCACCATCCCACATTTCCCACGGATCACGCGTTGCACCCTGGGAGCGCGTGCGGGTCCCAAAAGCCCTGCGAGCTGGGTCRGCCTCCCCCTCTCCCAATGGCAGGAGAGCCGGCAGCCTCTCTTTGCAGGGTTGCAGAGAGCTGCTGGGGAACCTGCTTGACCCCATAAAACACTATAAAGTCAGGAGGAAAGGAAAGGAGGGGAGAGGCATCTGCGCTCCTGCATCCCTAGCACCGAACCTGCTTCTTTCTGTTCCTCCAGCCTGCTGGGAAAGGGAACGGGAATGTCTCCTCTGTTCCACCCATGTCCCAGCTGCTGGTGGTGCTTCGTGCACCCAGCGCGGCACACGGAGGGGCCGGCAGGGACCGTGCTGCAGCCCTGGGAGCACCTTAGACATCATCAGGCGGTGTACCACTCCTCATGGTGCTGCATCCATCTCTCCTCCCCTCTGCTTTCCCCTCTCGCTGTAGTCTGTCTTGTGGAAAGAGGCTGAAATCCATGGGGGTTTCCTCACCCTAGGAACCATCCTGCTCCCCAGCACAACAGCTTCCTTCTCCCAAGCAGCCAAAGACCCATGGAGGAGCCACAAATATTATTTGTTTATTCTGTTCCTCACTCTCCTAACCGGATCAGCCCCAGACCCTGGTGTCTGCTGAAACGGATGGTAAAAATCCCACGGAGCAGGAGCGAGCTCGACCTACGGTCGGGGGATTAGCCRTGCTCCGCAGGGCAGACGCCCAGGTGGTCTGTGCAGCCAGCCTGGCTCGCAGACGACACATTTGTCAAGCTCTCAAGCACTGACACCTCCTGCCGATGGTGGCTCTTCTAGGGACCGGCTAAGACTAACAAGGGAAAGTCAAATGGGACCTCTCTGCCCCTTCCACACCTAGATGTGCCTCCTCCAGTGAGCAGCTGTCCTGCATCCATCTTCTGCTGTGAACCGAGGGGAAACAAAGCCACCACAACCAGAGGGAGAGCTCAGACCTGCAAGGTCAGAATTCAAGGTGCAGATATTGGGGACACAGGGCTGCTGGTGCTGAGAGGGCTCAGCAAACCCTGTGTGCATCGGGAAGAGGGGAGATGGCAGAAGGCAGGGAGGTTGCAAGCCACAGATGCACCTACTTGGTTCGCTGGAGYGAAGGGGGACGGTCATGCCCAAGGCATGTTCAGGGTGATGGGGCCAGACCTGCTGTTTCCTCCTCCTCCAGCCATCACACACCCTGCTGACACAGCCGTGGTGAGGCTTCATAGAGGGATGTCTTGAATTCACCACCCCAGGAGGTGAGGCAGCTTCTGCCTCCCCTCGCTCTCGGCCACCTGCACGTGTGTTGCTCATGTTCCTCAGCTGGATGACGGAACACACGGGCTGCCCGTGCTGCCACGCAGGAGGGGGGCCTAGACCAGCCACCGGAGGAGGAGGCACGGCACCTGGCACAGGGACTGCTGCAAACCAGGTAGCTCCAAGGGCCACCATCAGGTCAGGRGGACCAGAATCAGCCCCCCAAACAGCACCCCGGCGGGCCCCGAGTGCTCGGTGGGTCCTGCTGGGGCGAGCCCCCTCCCAGAACACAGAGCCTGGTAGGGRTTGCCTTGCAGAGGGGCAGAGCATTTATGCCCAAGGTCAGATATCTGAGTTTTGGAAGCAATGCTGGGCTTTTTGAACTGCCTCCAGAGAAGAGGGATCTTCTTCCTTTGAACTGAATGATCCAATCTTTCCGCAAGTGCTCCACACTGAATCCCTCCCCTCCAGCGGCTCAGCTCCGGAGCCTCTGATGTCACTCACCCTGGAAATGCCAGGGCAGGAACAAAATGAGCCAGCCTGAAAATAGCTTAGCCGTGACAAAGGTGCAGGCTGGGCACACGAGGCTGGGTCCATAATGTGTCCCGCTCTGGCTGGACAGACCCCGAAAGAGGACTGGAGGAGCAATTTAATGTGTTCATTAAAAGTGAACACAGTTCACTTTACACCTGGACAAGCCTGCTCAAAGTGGTGCCACGTTGGGCTGTGGGTCTCCTGGAGACCCCTCATGCCCCCCCCACCCCAGAGGAGCACCCCATGGAGAGCTCCCAGCTTCTCCTCCAGCCCAGGGCTCTCCCCTGCCATGGGCAGCGTGACCCAGGGGCCAGCTTGGGACCCAGGGGCGGAGAGAGAGCTGGCAGTGGGAGGAGAAAGGACCTGCAAAAGGAACAAGAAAATGAAAACTTAGGCCAAGAAAATGGAAAGCTGAGAGGTAAAGCAACAGCAGGACAAAAAACCAAGGGTGAGAGAAAGCCAACAGAAGACACAGACAGTCCATCCCAGGGGAGGGTCAGGAGCAGATGCRGAGTAGGGGTAGCTCCTAGCTCCTTCCAAGCCTCCATCCCACCCCAGAGCTGGATTTCTGCTTGATCACCAGAGCATGGGACATCGAGCAACAGGAGATGCTTTCTTCTGCCCTGGGAGTTCCCAGCCCTCTGCCCCAAAAATGTTACCCACAACGCATCACCGCCAGTAAACTTAGATTTTCCCCAAAGCCAGCCAAGAGCCCTGAGCAAACTGTCGGCATGTGAGACGGCACACGGCCCGCGAGGAGGATGCTTTGGAGCCCAGGGTAACCGGACACCCGGCTGGCTAATGAAGGGAAAGTGATTTATACCTTTCCCGGGAGGGTGGGGATCAGCATGAGCCCCCCACGGGGTGGGGGGGAGCAGCACTCCGGGAGACCCCATGAGCTCAACAGATCCCCAAAGCTGTTTCCAACCCACAGAYTAGAGCTGTGCCAGCCCTTTCCTAACGTGCCGGCGGCGGCGGCCCCGCGGCGTGCCAGGCGATGCGGCAGTCACGGCTCCTCGTGACTCGCCCCGAGCCAGACGCCAGGAGACAGAGTTACCGAAGTCTCCAGAGGGCCAGGCGGGAGGCGAGGAGGAGGAGGAGGAGGCCGAGGGCTCGCAGGGGRACTTGCCGCTCCAGCGCGACACCTAAAGGACTCCGCACATGGATGCACGAGGAGGATTTTGCTGCTGCATCCCAGCTCCCGCTTGATCCCTCTGGCTGTAGGCACCAGCGCTAGACACATGCGCGGGCGGGTTAAGCACTGTGGCTCCTACCCGGGCTCAGAGGAGATTTAGGTGATGCTGGGCTTAAAATACCAGAGTGACTGCACATGCCTCACCTATTTCAGCACATCTTTTTCAGCCCAGCGAGCCGTCAGTGCTGCCAGGAACAGGCAGCGCCTGCGGACAGGGTTGGGGGATGCAGGGTGTGCAGGGATGCTGCCACCAGCGCTCCGAACGGCAGCTCCAGCAACTACGATGTCCCCAAAAGGGAAGGAAGCAGGTTTGGAGCTGGCACCAACATCTCCTCATCGGCTCTTTGCCCTCCCTGGGGGCTGCAGAAACAGCAGCTCTGCCTCTCAGACACAACCAAACCTGGGCAAAGAGTCCCAAAGCAGACACTCAGGGATGAAGTTGCAGGACGCTTTGCAAGGCAAGACGAACGCGCGCCAGGCGCGAGGAGCAGGACTTGGGCTGCAGGAGCCACAGCAGGGTTTGCATTTTATTTTATACAGACTCGTGGGCTGGTGCCGCGCTCTCATTTCAGGGAGTACCTGCTGTAAAGGAACAAAACTATATGCTGAAGAGGAAAAGAGGTGAGATGGAAAGCTACAGTGCACACCGGGTGCCGGCACAGAGCCAAGAGCCAGCAACCCCCACGCCCCAGCACTTCTGTTTCTTCCCAGCGCTTCTCTGCCCGCTGTTAAATGCCTTGCAGGAAAGTCCTGCAAGGAACTTCRCAGGTATCAAACTATTAGGCTGCTTGACAAATTATTTTGAAACCTACAGAGTTTATTATTCTTGAGAGTCTTTTCTGTGTTTCTTCTACAGCAGCCTGAAATATTCTTTGGCAGGTACAAATTTCTTTAACTAAATTCCAAACAAAGATCTATTCCTAACAGATTACAGTAATTTCTTTGAACCAACTGAGAGAGGTTACAGTGCGAGGGCCTCACCCCATCTAAATCCAGTGAGACCCCGATTTGCCCAGTCAGACCAGGACATTATTTCTATTAAAAGTAACAGGATTTCTGGAGCAGCCACAGGCTCCAGGAGCAGAGGTGGTCTGGCCTGGGTACTTCCACCCCCGAAGCACTGCAGGTGATGAGCTGACCGCAGACGGGACTCTCACACTAGACCTCAGCCAGAAAACACCCATGGGTGCTGCTGGGGCACAGCACGCTGCCCCAAATCCCTCTCCCTCTCCTCCCTGTCCAGCCCCTCTCTGCCCCACCTCAGCACAGATCCGGTCTTGGAAGGGGGAACCAAGATGCTCCAAGTGCCTCGGAAGCTGCTGCCCAAGGCAGGCAGCACGCTACCAGGGTGTCACTGCAGCTACTCGTGGTGTCTGACTTCACCTACAGCTGGGTACACACCCCATGGATGCTGCTCCCCCCAGCACAACACAGGCGGCTGCGGAGCCGGGCTGGCAGCCCCCGCATGCCGCGGGCAGCCGCAGCACCAACCCCGGCAGCCGAACCGTGCCGCGGTGGGAGAGGAAAGGGCTTGCCGGCTGCTGCTAAGCAAAGGTGCAGCAAGGTGAGCAGCGCGGGAGGAGAGGTGACCGACCGCAGGACGGGGCAACCTGGATGCCCCCAGATTTTTCCTAAGACTCGGAGACCACGGCACTTTCCTGTGGGCAGAGCAGCAACAGCCTCGAAAACCACCTTTTCTGAGCAGGSGAAATCTTAATAAATATTCCCCAGCAAGGGAAATATTTGCATATCGCATCTTAGCAGGGCAGGGAGAGAGGCACGTTTTGTGCCTATTGCATTTCCAGAGCTGGTCTCGGGTCCTGCAGAAGAGCTGGGCAGGGCTGATCCTGGCAATCACATCTGGGGGCTGAACAAGCAGCACCCAACAAAACCTATCAATAAGCATCACCCATGCTGAGCGGGCATCCAGCTGCTTCGACTACGGCTCACACACACGTTAGTGTACGTATATCTAAATATATATGCTGACAAGGGAGAGTCCCACACTTATTAGAGGGAGAGAGAACCAAGAGTGAATCTAGCCTGGTAATTACACGGGCTAATTCACTCATCGAAGCCCAAAGTTGTCCCTCATACGCGGTCTCGGTGGAGGCAGTGAAGGCAGCAGGGAGCCCCTCCGCAGCCCGGGGGGCCGCCTCGGGTTTCACGGCTGGGGGAGCGGGGCAGCTCTGCCTTCCCCGCCAGCAGTCTCCCATTTCTAAACACCTCGCTTTCGTCTGCCGGGGTTGCATCAGCTCCTGCGCTCGTATTTATAACTGGGTTTTAAAACCTGATATTCCATTTCCAGTAGCTCGGTGGGGGTGAGCTGAATTCACAGGGCCCCCAGCCAAGCAGCTGCTGCCAGCGTGATCCCTCTTCCCTTCACATCCTGCTCAGAAAAGCTCCCCACCGTCAACCTGGTGCCACGGCTTACTGGCATGGTCTCTTTAATTAGCTGACCGAGGCACGACGCAAGCCCTCATTAAAGGGATAGCTGATTGAGTCTGGGCGAGGGGGGACGGAGAGCTTGGTCGTGCTTTACACCGTGCTGGTTAATTGAATTGTGTGCACACTCAGGCACATCGCTCCATCCCTCTTCCAGCAAGTCTTACCACTAGCCTGAGGCTTTCCAGATTAAAAAGACCCSCAAAAGCTATTTTTAAACGAATGGATGGGTGGGGAAGGGGCTGGGCAAGAGAGGGAGGGGAGTCCCTTTGGAACAGCAGGCTCCATCCCAAGCGCTGTCTCTCCCGGCACAGCCTCTCCTTGCAAGAGGAGCCGCGGGCTGGGAGGAGCTGGAGGTCCCTCTCCAGAGCTGCTCCTGCGGAGACCAAACGAGGCTGGGAGGTCCCCGCACCAGCACCGGGCTCTCCTCCGCCTCGCCCCCTTGCCGGGGGGCACCGAGCCGCCACGGCTCTCAGGACTCACCCCGATGCCAACTCGCAGCCGGCTGGAGACGGCAGAAGGACCCGTCCCTGCCATCGGCCCAGCGCAACTCCAGGGACCTCCGCTCCCTCCAGGAGAAAACTTCCAGCTGCTTTAGGTTATAAATAAAAAATGACCTGATGAAAACAGCCAATCTCCTGGGCACCAGGATCAATCACACACCTATTAAGTGTACAAAGCAACCTCTCAAAATAACAGCAATTCATAAACCCTGACACCAGGAGCAGATCTGAAGCTTGGCTGGGACCCATCACCCAGCGTGCTTCCATGTAGCATCTATTTCCACAGTTATTTTGCCTTCGCTATTGTTTGTGGAGAGCCATACCCCAATCCAGCAGAAACAGCATAAAAAGGAGAACTCGGGACCGAGACTCTTAAATATATGCTCTTCCAGCTCCGGCTGCACCGTGTGTGTCTGCAGAGGCCAACCGGCTTCTCTGCACACAGGACTGCTTCCACAGAAAAGGAAAATAGCATTCGCAAGCCTGAAAGGGGCAGTAAAATGACAAATTGCCTATTATTTGAAACGTGATTTGGGAACCTCAGCTGAAAAGTATCTGGGAAATGCAAAATAAGCCTGAAATTCTCCAGGCTCCTGTCTGAACGCTGCAGCATTCTTCCATCCCAACCTTGAGCGCTGAGGACTGGCTCGCTTTTGGATGGCTCTGTGCCTGCAGCGCAGTCAGGCAGGGAGTATTTGGGGCAGGAGGGGCAGGTGCCCAGCAGGGAGCAGCACATTTCCCTGCCTTTACTTCCGAAGAAGCTGGCTGGTCCTGCCCCATTGTCACTGGACATCCAACACCACCTTCGTGGTGGCAGCTGCTCGGCCACGCAGCCCTGAGCAATATGCTCCAGCCAGCCCCTTGCAGCACAGGACGGGGCACCGGCCAGCAAATATCCTCCATGCAGCGACCGCCACGGCAGGCTGCTACGTGGTGGGGGCAAGACACCACATAACCCCAATTTCAGTGCTGCGGGGACATCCTGGCCACCTAGTCCTCACTGCTGCTGCTGAGCGCGCCCCGGCCCCGCCGGCTGCAGGTGCCCCAGGTGGAGCGAGCAAAACCATCACCTCCTTTCATAAAGACCCACTGCTAACAAATGGAAATCACTAATTTCCTGGTCATCCAGAACAGGTTTCAACGCACTTATTTACAGGAGGAGAGTTCCATCTCTATTACCAGTTCTCTGTCATCCTGTCCTCCTTCACTCTGAGGCTCCTGGCAGCTGCTGCCCRAGGTGGAACAGGCTGGAACCACCAGACTTTCCGCGACATTCGAGACAGGGATGTAATCCTGTTTTGGAGAACGTAGCTGTTATTGTCTGATAACCCTGGAGAATAATCTGAGCAGACACTCAGTGAAGATGAAAAAGAAATGCAAAACCCAATCCCACTTCAGGCTAGTGCATGAGGTCATTCTAAAAACCTATGGGTGAGTTTCTGATGGGCAGCTGTTTTGCAGAGAAAGCCTCTGCTGGCACCCACCGAGCAGCAGAAAGTACGGCGGTGTCTCCCAACAGTCACCACTAACTGCTCCGAGCCGAACATCCATTCGACGACAGCAGGGAGACCGTGCTGGGCTGCCTCTGATCCACGACCACGTCATTACCCAAATGCAGCATCCCCAGCAGGGAGGCAGCCTGCTTAAGGAGGTACGAACGACTGCCTTCAAACCTTCCCACGGCCAGTGACAGCCACCAAGCCTCAGCCCACTCAGGGAGAACCAGAGCATCCTCAAGAGCCTTTTTCTGGTCATCTTCACCTCTGGGTGGCGAGGATAAGCCTACAGCATAAAATAATTCCAGATTTGAGCAGAAATTATTAATCTGCTCTGTTTGATGACTCTACACCACCTCTGTTAGAACTGTTGAGTAGTTAAGCCATACACTTGAAAAGAGGAGAGGGATCCTGCCCCCAGCCCTGCCTGTATTTGCCGAACCCCTTCAGACCCGTTGCTGCTGCCGCCCTCCCAGCCCCGCTGCAGAGGTGCCTCCTCTCGCAAGGCGGGCAAGGGCTCCAGCTGCCTCATCTCTTGCTGACTGCTTGGAGCTCCTCAGATGAAAGGCACTACAGTGCCACAAACTATGAATATATTTGAAGTCAGAAGGGTTGAAGAAACATTCACCTTCATCAGTTTTAAAATTAACATGAGCCTTCTACCTTATAAGCTGACCTGAATAGATACCAGTGTCTAAGGCAGGGAGGTGCTGTCTTAGATCATTATCTAGCAAGATACTTACACATTATACCACCACCAAATTTTGTTAATTATCTTGCAGCTACCCAGTAGTCAAGTTTTGTTTGGGCAAAAATAATAACCAAGCAATTATTTTCATTCCCATTCGTCCCTCGTATCAGAGGCATCATCAAATGAAGGAAAGGCAGGTTGCTTACCCACGGGCAGCAAGAAGAGCACAGCAAAGCACACATTGCTTTCACATGCGAGACTCTGATTGTCTGGATAAATTTGGTTCTCCATCTTCACAGCAAGTCGTTTTTGGGTACCAGCTCACATTGTGGTTAGCACTGAGCAATCCAGCAGCTGAGATCCGGATGGGAACACCAGACTGAATTAAACTCATCAATCACTCTAACCCCACATCTTCAAATGCTGCAGGACATGGCAGCAGGACGTGTATCATCTCCACTCAGACATCTGCGTGTCCTGCAGCTCCTTTTAACAACGAARTGCTGGTTTCTTCTCACCTAGGTGATGTGGGCTCTTGCCAATGCAGTATGCGGGAGCACCCTGGGAAAGGTGTGTGCCTGGTTTCCAGCTGGTCCCGATGACCCAGATCCCAGAGAGCCTGGAGGACGAGGCACTTCCCTGCACTTTTCATTGACCAGCAAAGGGAAGTGGAAACAGAAGCTGACTTGCTGTCATTGCTGCTTGTCATAGATGAGAACAGCAACAACAAAGCTTATGACACTCTTTGCTTTGATTACAGGTTTCCCCTGTAATTAAGAACAAGAGCTACTGCAACAAAAAAAATTGCAGTACAAATTTTCTGCACGACTAACGAGGGCACAGGCACAAAGAGTTGTTACCACCGAGTAAGGAGGAGTGAATTGACAGCCCTCCTTTTCCGCAGGGTTCAGCACGGTGAGGATGTCCAGGCGGCATGCTCTAAATTAAAATCTGCACCTCACTAGGCGGAATGCTAAAGAAACGTATAGAAGTGTCAATCCCAGCTTGCCTGAGCTACCTTATCTCAGCCATAGGACTACGCTTCCTTTCTCAAGGCATCTTCAGGCTGGCCACCCATTCCTGCCAATGGACCACTCCTGCCCAAATGCAGTTGACTGGTTAACAGCCAGGGTGCACCAGGTGCCTTGGCAACTCCAAAACCAACACCGAAAACCCCAGGGATGCAGAAAGGATGCTACGGAGCAGCCACATCCAGAGGAAACCTCGTGGCYCACCGGGAAAGAGACGTCTCAAGCACAGAGCCTGCAGCACATGCTTGCATTCCCAAAATGCATTCCCAAAATGCAAGCGTTACATAGAAAAATGTCATGTTCTCCCACTGGCAGGGCTGCCCAGCCCAYGCAGGCAGCCACTGACCTGCGAGCACGTGGGGCAGGAGGGCACAGGGCAAAACTGCCCCGTGCTTGTCACGCATGTGAGCTAGCAGGACAAAACAGACCCTGTTTGCAGACAGGCACCTGAGAATGAACTAAGGGTATGAGAACCCAGCRGGGTTGAGAGGGAGGCATCTTCTGCTGGGGAAAAGCTGTCTGGTGATGCCCAGCTGGCTCTTGGCTGGGAGGAAGGAGGCAGCAAGCATTTGTGCTGTGTTGAGAAAAGATAATAGGAGCTTCCTTCACCAGAGCAGCTAAAAAAGCCCAGCATGAAAATGTCAGAGTAACTAGAGGGCTGAGCAGCCGTCAAAGACATAAATACAGACGTGAACCCTGCAGACAGGACTGTGCAGAGCACAGGCAGCACAGGCAGACGGCAGCGATGGTCCGTCCCAGCCAGCAGCCCGCTGGCACTCTGCGGAAGGCCTGTGGTGCCCTGGCACAACCACAGAAGGCAAGTACCAGGAGAGACCCAGACCGCACATCCCCAGGACGAACAGACAAGCCCAGCTTCGGGTCAATCCTGGCAGTCAGTCCAGCAGCCAGGTGAGACACTTCTCCTCCTCTAAGGGAGGATACCTCTGCCTGCTGTCCCCAGCAATCTTTGAACGAGCAAAGAAGGCTTGAAATACCACCTCTCCTCAGCTAAGAGCCTCCTGGGCCTCAAAATACCCTGTAAACCAAACCCAGTGCACATTTTGCTAAGCAGGCTGTGGAAAGCAGAACAGCACCAGAGGTAAATGCACTGAGGTCAGCCCCAGGCTGGGTCCAAACACGCCGGGAGCTTCGGTGCACACCACCAACCACGGGCTTGCTGCGTCCCATGCCAACGGAGGCAGCTTGAGGAGGAAACCTTTCTTCCATGGCTTTGGAAGCCAAACCCCACAGCTTCCCAGGTCTTTAGTGAAAGCCCCAGCCCAGGAAACACACATGAATGTGACAGTCGCTGCCTGGCTAAAAGACAACTCACCTGCTGAACTTTCCCACAGATGAGCTGTTTCTCTTAACCGCCACCACCTTATCTCTTGGCTTAATCTAGGGCAATAGAGTAAATTTTAAGGCATAACACACATAATTTTTTTTTTCATCTCCAAACACATCATCTTCCACTTCCTTGTCCTCCTACAGCAGAAATTCAAACACTGTCTATGCTTTAGAAACCACAAAGATTCCTAGGAACCAACAGACGTGACATCCCAACAGGAATGAACCACTGAATAGCAGGGACAGCCTGATCCTTTGGTTTTGTTTTGCTTAAAGACCCAAAGAACTCAATCTTAGGAAGAAAGAGACTTTCAAAAATTAAGAACTTACATTCTTTAAACCTAGAATTGAAAAAAAAAAAAGAAAAGAATCTTCTGCTTCTTTCTCAGTTTTTGAGGAGAAGCCTACCAAAAAAAGACAAAAATTCATGTTTCTAGGGTAAAAAGCAAGTGCGTGCACGTATACATGCACCAATACACACGTACTTACACCCTCTGCACCCAAATTCATGACCTACATGTATATTAAAATGCAGCCCCCCACTACAGTGCATGTGGAGGGGCCGCAGCACAAGGGTGTCTCTGGAGGTTTGGGGTGTATGTTGTCATGTCAGAGGCAGAAATCCATTTATTTCCTCCTACAGAGGCACAATTACAGCAACTTATTTCTTCCCTACTCCTTGCTCAGCACTCACACCATCTGAAGCACTCGCTGAGGATGCCTGTGGGACCTCTCCTCCCGAGGGAACCAAACCTTCCTGCTTGTCATTGCCACATTCATATTAATGAGGGAGAGGAAGAAAAAAGCATTCCACTAATTCTATAGGCACATCAGTAATAAATTCCTCTCCCAAGGAGAGTACGGGAACAGAGCTCAACAAGGGTTATTTTTAAAACAGACCAGATACCAGGCTGCCCTGGGTTTGCACACTCAGYATTTGCTCTTTCAAGAAGTGCCGGCCGTGCAGGACGGACCAGCTCCCGCTGCCCTGGGCTCGGCTGATGGGACGGGAGCTGGATGGTTTGGTCCTTCACCACAGTGGGGAACAAACTCTTCCTCCCCACGCACCCCAGACACCCAAAGACACTAATGTCTGTACTGYGACATTAGGGCTGCCACCCTCCCCRGGGYGACCACCCGGCCGAGGGGCGGCCATGCCCCAGGCAGCGTGGCACCCTGCCTGCCCCTGTGCTCCCCCGCAAGGACACGCTCCTTTCCATAAAGCCACCACGGCACTGCGCAGTCAGGGGCGTTTGCTTTCCTTTGGACCCCCAACTCTTCGCTTCTTGCTCCCGAGCTCTTGGCCGAAGGAGAGCAGCAGCGAGAGTTCAGCTGGGGTCCGCAGATCCCAACTCCTGCTGATAGCTTGGCTGCACTCAGACGGGATGCTCTGTCATCTGCAAAACCTTGAGCAGCTAGAAAACTCAAGGTCTGCATCCAGCAGCATCAGCCCCTGTCTCCAGCAGCAGTCCTGCTCCAGCATGGCATCCCTTCCAAGGGGAGAGAGCTCAGCAGGAGCCAAGGCCAAGGGCAGCTCCTCTCCGAGGAGGCCAGCAGGATCCAGCGGGCAGCAGGTATCCTGGGACCATCCTGCTCCATATGGCCTTTAGGTGCTCATGTGTTTCTGCGGGTGGCCTGCCACTCTCTCGCACCTCAAGGAGATGGGACCACTTCTGGCATGGAGAACACCCTGCTCCAGCTGCCCCTCTGCGCTGCTCTCCGGCCAGCTGTGACCAAGCTCCGCCGCTGCAGGACCCAGCTCAGTGTCCAGCACAGCTCCAGGTGGGGGGAAGGCACTGCAGCAAACCTGCGACATCATTCTCCAGATGGGAAGACCTCGCCATGACCCAGCGTGAGAACCTCCTCTCTCACAACACCGGAGGCGTCTGGAAGCATTTTGAAGGCGATCCCTGCAAAGCTCTGTGGTTTCACAGCTTTCCTGCTGTAGCAGATGCTGGGGAGGCTGCCACCAGCCCCAAGCAGCACTTCCAACTTGCTCCCAAGCCTCAGTGGGAACTGTTGGGGTGCAGCAAGGGCTAGGAGCTGGGGGGAACCGCGTGGCCAGCAGGGCAGGACCATCCCTCCCCTGCAAGGAGCCGGGCAGATCTGGAGATGATGGCCAAGTTCAACCAAGAGTCCAGATCACCAACAAGTTGGTGGTGATGAGGCAGGTTTGAGGTCATGCTGGGACGTCAACCCACAATCAGTGTCAGGATCAGGCGCAGTGCTCACTGGGCAGGTCCACAGGAATGAGAGCAGGGTCATTCTGGGAATCAGCCTGTGATTTGGGGATGGAGCCAGAGGCTCCACAGCTGAGAAGGGCAGAGCCGAAGACCAGCTTCTCCTACAATGGTGCCTCACAGACCCATTCAGCAACAATCCATGCCCTCAGCCAACAAGGCAGCAGCGCGGGTTGGCTCTGTGAACATCTCAGAGACCAGTGGACATCTCGTAATAACTCTCTGTGCTGCGGCGGGGGCTACTTTTCCTGCCAGATGCAGAGACCACACGTCTTCTGCTGGGTGCTGTCATTCCTGCATGGCCACGCTTCTCCAGCGCAATGCTCCTATGTGGCTGAGGCCACATGTGCAACCCAGAATCCTGCCACTAGGCATTAGCTCTACCCAGCTAGGGATGCTGAGGAGAAAAGACCCACTCAGTGGAGCATTTACTGAATGTAAGCAGTTGCACAGCCAGATCCCAGGGCACAGTCTACTTCCAAACCTGAACAGCTTCACTGATGGCAGGCTATGAACTGTGCTGATTTAATGATATTTGATTGCAAATGCTCAGGACTAACCCTCAAGCAAACGTGATGTGCATGCATTTTACTGCTGTGCATCTTTCTAGTCCAAGACAGGCAAGTTCAGGCTCAGGAGCAAAAAGATCAGGTTTACAGTGCTGATCAGCAATTACAGTTCTTATCTGAAATTCACTGATGCCAAAAGAAACCTTGACATTGCCTTCCACAGGCTACTGTGAAAAAGCCTCTGCCCACCTTGTCAAGGCCTTAAAGCAAAGATGGATGATCCCTATAACTAGCAGGGCAAGGCCAGCCCTCACCATGCTTCCAGACTGAGCTGTCTAGAGGGGGAGATACTTGAAAAACCCATCATTTGCATGGTCTAACTTCTGGGTGAATCCTGCAGGAGCAGACACATCTCCCGGCTCCAGACAACGTGCCAGGGGTGTCCCAGCCAGCCCCTAAGGGAAACAAGGGCCAGGTGCTTTCAAAGGCAACCCCACGCATGGCTCTTGGGTGCTCTGGAGGCCACAGCCACCTCCTCCTCCACTGAGCTCCTGCAGCAACCTCTGCCCTGACCTCAGAGCAAGACGCTCCCACAAGCAAATCCTCCTTGGTGTGCATCTGTTCTYCTGGGCCCTCACCACGAGGATGCCCGCCTGGGTGGGAGGTCAGCTGTCCGGGCAGCACTCAGGCTGCCTCCAGGCAGCTGCCCGCAAGCAAGTCACCGCCCTGCCACTGCCCCAGGCGYGCCCTGCCCTCTCCATCCCCGCTCTCTGCTGGGATGGACCCCCAGGAGATTTTAAAGCAAGGTTTCGTTGGGGGGTCAATGAAGGCAGGTCACAATCCCCACCACAAAGAAGCAATGCAGCAGGATGACAACTCTGACTCAAAAGATCTGCAGCTTTGGCAGCTCTCATCACCRCTGCGTGCCCACGTAGGACAGGAGCAGCAGGGCTGCTGGGGTAGTTCAGGGCACTGTGGGGAGGGGAAAGCATCCTCAGAAGTTTTGCAATATCTAAGCCTGGTCCTAATGCCGTACTGGGCTTAGAATGGTGAGAACCACTCCCGCGTTCTCTTCTGGTAGGTGTCCTGGTGGAAAACAGACTTTGCACAAGGCAAAGCAAGATCAGGTCAAAGACTCGCTGCAGGCAGGAGAGCCAAGTTCTGGTTTGGTTTGGACTATTACTCATGCTCCAGCATTGCTCCACCCAAGCAAAGTGCGGCGCAGCTCTCGGGCTGTACGCGTACGCGAGGAAAGCCGGGCAGTTCACGTGGGCTGGAGACGGGGCTCTGCAGCACACAGAGGCCAAGCGGCTGCCCGAGGCCACCAGCAAAGCTGGGCTGAGCCAAGGCTGTGTCTCCTCCAGAGCACCAGCCTGCTGCCTCCTCCCTGTGCGCGCACACACCCCAGGACTACGCTGCCTTCAGAGGCAGAAGTTTAGACTGCAACACCCCAGACCCCGTCGCTGTTCCCTCCCGCGGTGTTCCCAACCCTCTGTGCTTTTCCAGGCTTGGGTGGGCAGCCACAGCATGCTCAGAGGACTGCAGCGGAGTGAAGCAGACCCTGGCCAAACCCCGGCTCACCCTGCAAGTACCAGCAACGTGCAAAGGGGCTCAGGAAGAGAATGCATGTGGAGCTGTATGTGGCCATGCCCCTGCCCGGCTCCGCTGGCACCCTGCCGATAGGAAAAGCATCGCAAACGGAGCCAGAGCCCGAGGCCTSACTCTGCTTTGCCCACCTGCTGTTGGAGCTGCTGTGCTGGGAGCTGGTGGGAGTTCCCTCTGGGTACACAGGGGTTAATCCATACCCAGCTGGAAATCAAAAAGGGACACRTCCTGTCTTCAGGCACCGCTGAGCACCGGCACAGCTACCGACACTGGTGGCTTGAGAGCACTATTGGGGCTGGGGCTTCCCCCTCCTCAGCCCCAGCAGGGAAGGCAGGGGGGAGATGAAGAGCAAAAGGGCCCATTGCAGCCCCCCAGGCTCACGGCAGCTCAGCAGAGAAGTTGGAGCAGCAGAGYTCAGTCCCAAATTAACTCTCCAGCCTCTGACTGCACAGGAAGGGGGTGCAAGATGGTGTGCCACAGAGATCACAGCCACACGTGCCAGGAGACACAACCGCATTTCATAATAAACACATTAAGCACCATGAACCCAAAGGTCGAGGACTGGAAGTGCTTGCCAGACCAAGAACTGGTAATAAGGGYTTTAGACAAGAAGAGACACAGTGGGGAATTGGTGTCGGACTGGGACTAGTCCCATGCATGGGAGGGAGACTAAAGAACGGCTTTGTCCGTATCCTGACACACAGAGGAACAAAACACCAACTCTTAATAATAATAAGGAGAAATCTGATACCATTTGGTAAGGTTCAACCCCTGCAGCCCCAAGCACTACCACAGACAAGCACTCTTCACAAGGAGAGCTGAGAACATTTTGGCCACATTTTACCTCCTCTCCCAGACTTCCCCATCCACACATCCCAAAGCAACAAAAGATTTAGGGCACCTGCGTCTCCATACTTCAAGGGGTCCCACCACCTCCCGCATATGCCCAGCTCTACTGGAGAAAAAATACACAACCAGATCCTTTAAAAAAATGCCAGATTGGCCACACTGAGAACAGTCATTTTGCTCAGGCAAGTACAAGAGCGGTGAGCGTATCTGTCTCCATGTTCATTTACACATCACCTGCCTACCTGCCCTGTGATGCTGCAAACCAGACAGCATCTCCCTTCGCAGCGGGAGGTGCTCCCTGAATCCTCCTGCAGCATGGGCAGCCGACAAGGGCCACGTTTGAGGTTTTTTAGCTAATCAGCAGGTATTGCCACAAGCTGCCATCGAAAACAGGCTGGAAGCAGCAGCAAAGGGCAGCCCGCAGCCTCCCCGAGAGCAGCAGGGAAGAACAACCCTGCAGGCTCACACGTTTTTATTTTCTCAGAAAACTTTGGAGCTGAAAGGTGGTCGCTGAGGTTGGCGTGTTTAAAATAACAGCTGGGAGGAGGCTGGGGAGGCAGCTGGCAGGAGAAGGGACGCCGCTCCCGAGCGTAAATGAGAGGCTGTGTTCTGCCGTGCCGGTTGAAAGGGGGAGCCCCGCGCAGGGGGCATCTCTGTGCCTCCSCCCTTCCCCTCGCCAAAACCTTCTGGGTGGGCTCTGCTGATTTCAACTGAGCCCCTGTGTTCAAGGGAAAGTTCAAGCCCACGCTGGGCGAGGGCACGGAGATCTCCACGATTTACTGAGATGCTGACAGGCACCCGGAGGGGTGACCCTGGGGTCTGCATCCCGGCGTGACCGAGCATCACGGGGTACGGGTAGCACCGGCGTGGGGGCACGTGCTGGGAGGTGCAAGGCTGGCCCCCAATAAACACATCATTTTCTCTTGATGGTTCATGTACAGAAATGTCTAAATATATACTCGATGGAAAGCGTGGAGTGATTTATTTTTGTTATTGTTGGTCTAAAATTATGCCGGCTGGAACTGCGCTGCTGAGTTATAGGGCTTCGCTGGGCACACATGAAACATTATCAAAGATATGTCATAAAGCAAATATTAGGAGGACCTGTGGTGGAGGTTACACAGGGCCACCGCTGCCAACCGCAGCCACCACACAGYGGGAGCCACCGTGGAGGGTGACCTAATCCTGCTCTGCCACAGRCAGGTCCTCCAGCCTGCCCGGCCACCCTCCATCAGGGTGGAGGAGGAGGAGGACCACAGCATCATCTCACCTTGGGAAGACGCCAAGATGCAACAGGCTCTGACGGGCAAGGGCTGCGTCAGACTCCTGGCCACCAGGAGGAAAATGCCCCCCCTGCAGAAGGGGTCTGAGCTGCCTGGCTTTTCCCTGCAGCCCATCTCTGGTAGCAAGATGCAATCCCTTCGAGAGATCCCATACGGGAGTTATTAGCCTTTCATCAGCAAGTGTGCAGATGAATGTTATAAAAATCGCAAAGCCACCATGTACTCTAGACACCCAACCCACCCAAACTCAGCAGCGCGTTTCTCTGGGATGTCTTTCCAAAATTTATTTTGTGCCGGTGGGAGGGGGAGAGCACTGACACTAGCGGGAACCTCCCGCCTCCCCCCTTTCTCGCAAGGATGTTTCCCTGCTGCCTTTCCATGTGGTGGCCATCATCTCCATGCCATCCTCCTCATTGCCATGTCTCTGCCCTCCCCATCTCCCCCTGCCCATGCCCGATGGCGATTGCAAAGCACAATATCCCTTATGCCACTGGCTGAGACAGCCAATGGTCTTTGATGGGCACAGCAGCAGTGACCTGAGAGCACTCTCTGCTCCTCACCCCAGGTACCCACTTGCCCAGGAGAAATGCCCATCGCATGGAGAGATAGAATCATAGAATCATTAAGGTTGGAAAAGACCTTTAAGATCATYGAGTCCAACCATCAGCCCAGCACCACCATGCCCACTAAATCATGTCCCGAAGCGCCACATCCACACRTTTTTTGAACGCCTCCAGKGATGGTGACTCCACCACCTCCCTGGGCAGCCTGTTCCAATGCCTGACAAYCCTTTCRGTGAAGAAATTTTTCCTAATATCCAATCTAAACCTCCCCTGGCGCAACTTGAGGCCATTTCCTCTCGTCCTATCGCTTGTTACTTGCGAGAAGAGACCGACACCCGCCTCGCTACAGCCTCCTTTCAGGTAGTTGTAGAGAGCGMTAAGGTCTCCCCTCAGCCTCCTCTTCTCCAGGCTGAGATTGAGAAAGAGGAGAGGAACCTCCTGCCAGGAGGACACGTTCAAGACAGAGCTCACGCCAAGCCTCAAAGCCGCTCTGCCTGTGCGGATGACCTGCGGTGCATGGCCACGGATGCCTGGCAGGTCCCTGGGTGGGAGAAAGTCAGAGCTCCCACGTCCCCCCGCCAGCCCCTGCTGCAGAGCGGGACCTGGGGTGCCCCATGGCTCCCCCGGCCACGGCCCCCCACACAGAGCGCAGGGCAGTTCCTCACCAAAACGGCAGCAGCAAGCGAGAGGTCAAGCCAGTAACAAACTTTGGAAAGCTTTGCCCTTCGAAATGGCAATTCCCTCTCTGCAGGCTGCTCTTCAGGTGGTGGGGGCAGAATACAGAGCAGGAGTCAGCTCAACCTCAATAAAGTTTTGGCGTACCATGCAGCAAGCTTATTTTTAAGAAGCATCACGCCATGCAAGCTTGAGCCCTGCAGAYACACAGCCTACAGACCCCGGCCTCTAGTGCACAAAACGTGTGGAGCCCTGCAGCGTGCATCCCTGGCACCGCGCACGTCCAGCACCGACTGCAAGGCTGGAGCTCTCCCAAGCCACAGGCACCAATTCACACTGGAGCTACGTGGACCAGCTATTTCCTCCAAATAACTACCCACCRCTGCAACCTCCAACACAGCCACTCCGGAGGAACGCACAGGGTAAACGGAGATGCATCTAAAGCCCAAATTAACTACGAAAGCTGCAGCCACCGCAGCCACCACGGCTTTCATCTGGCCATACGGTTTTGTTCTGACTAATGAAATCTCACTTAGCGCTGCTACCGTCTGCCACGCCGCAAACCGAGGTTACGACTGCTGCGCCAGTGACTCAGGCGCTGGCAAATCGCACGGTTTTCCGCTTTCAAGCGGGGCATGTTTACAGACCCGCAGCCTGACTCTGCTGCAGGCAGCCCCTTGCCTGCGGCCGCTGCCAGGAGACCCCTGAGCTGGGGAGGAGGCCAGGAAAGCACCAGGGCTTCCTAGCAGTACTTAAAGCAGCTAGACACCTAATGCTCATGGATTTCCAACCACTTCTTGGTCTAAAAAGCCCTTATTACTCCTTTGAAAACCCTGGTGTACACACCCTGCCTGGGTTAGCATCCCGAAGATCCACAAAGCAGGAAAACCRCTGGCTTTCTGCAAACGGGAGCGAACACACAGGTGTTGCTCCTCTCCCACTTGCAGGACTCCACCTTTACCTGACACAAGAGACCTTGCCATGGCATCCTCCAAGCGATCTTCAGGAGTCCAATTTTACAAAACATTTATTTAAAACGAGCTTCTTTGTCTGTGGGTCAAGGCTTCCTTCCAGAGGGTGCCCAGGACTCCACCACCGCCTGCTCCCCTGAAACAGCCCTGGCCCCAGTTTGGCTCTGGCACAAGGATTTGACCGCAGATAGGGATCAATCTCAGGCTTTTCCACCTCTTCCCTCTATCCCAAGCAACTCCCCTGCCTGTCCTACTGCCACATCCTTTTATACTCACCGACAGACTGCTGCAAGAAGCTCTTGACTTCTGAGTAGTGAGTTTGCATCCCCTCCAACCATCACTGCACTCACAGGAGGCTGCCTGCTCCAACCCCTCTCCCACACAAGCCCGGATAACCCCAAGCCTGCCACAGCTCCTCACTGTGTTGGATCCACAGCTGAGAAGGTGAACTCAAACAAGGCTGCTCGTGTTTGTTTCTACCCAGTAACACCCCCAACCAGAAACCTTCTATTTGATTTTGCAAGCAAAAAGTCTCAGGCCAGTGATCCGTGAGCCACTTGTTGATGAGAAACTCCACTTTTCTTTGAGATGTTTCTTGACCAGCACAGCCCCAGCACCAGCTAGGAAACCACCCTCTGCACGACAGGCACCTTCCCGGGTGTTCGTCTGCGCATCAGATGGGCCATCGGTGAACTCGCTAGCAGCGCCGGCTGAGTTCTGCAGAGCAGCAAAGCAACTCCGTGCCCAGGCAAGCCCTCAAGGAGAAACCAGCCCCCGCCAAGGCTTCGCACAGAGCAAAACCTCCAACTCCTCTGGTCAGCCCCGGGCAGGGTCAGCGGAGGCACCCAGCCCGCAGCCAGGATGGCAACTAACCCACCGCTTCAAACTCTGTCCTTAACTTCACCCGTCTTGATGCTCTGCCCGCTGTATCGCAACCAAGCTCAGGAGGCAGATGCCTGCAGACCTCGAGAAAAACATGCGAACTGCTTACTCAGTGATGCTAACCGTTCTAATTTCCTCCCTCCTCGGGACAGAGGGATGCAGAGTTCAATGCTTCCCCCTCCTGTGGCCCCATCTCACCCCCCACCCATCCAAAAGCCCATATTCTCCTATTAAACTTCACAAGCTGCCCTGGTTTTGCCTCTCTCAGCATCTCCTTCAAACACACACACGCTCACTCTATGCAAGAGACAGGAGAGCTGAACAAGCTTCATCTACAGAAGAGAAAATTAAGAYAGCAAACTCTCTCCCTACAGATCATCTTTAAAGTTTTTTTAAAAATTGTCCTTCTTTATTAGTCCCAGACAGAAATCTGAAACCCTCTTTTAAAAAAAAACAGAGATATATAATGATTTTCAAAGCTGTGTCACATAATTAATGTCACATTTATCTCTTCAGCTGTAGAGATAAAAAGAAACCATCTATCCATGTCCTCATTATTTTTTATTCTCCTCTTAAAGCCAATGTTTCAATCCATGGGATGGGGGTACTCTAAAGGAGGGGGAAAATCTGACTTTCGCTTTACCCCACACAACGATGGCGATAGATGATTTCTCCCTCCCCTCTCCCCCATTCCCTTTTCTCCATCGCTGCCGATGGGAGAGCAGCACGGGCTGAGTACCCCTTAAGCAAACTTCTCCCTCTCCCCCACGCAACTGCTCCTCTCCCTCCCTCCTCTGCCCCACCACCGTAAGTTCAACAGGGGACATTTCAGCAGCCGGGAGTTTTTCTCCTGTCTTCTTTGGCTGAGCAAAGGGCCAACCTTTCAAGATCTGCTGTGACACACAGACCGAGTCCCACAGTAATATTAGTTTTTAAAAGCCATGTACATTTTCCACCATTAGCACAGTTTTGATTCATCTCATATTGCGTTCTGCTTCATTTAGGGGGATGCTGTCCACATTAAAACGATATTTAACACCGTGCCGCTCCCTCGGGCCGCCGGGAACACCTCTGAGCGGTAGCGCTGAATGGGACCACCAGCGCTTTTCCCCACGGCTGCTCATTCCCACCGCTTACTCCTCTCGGCTCAGAGCTACCTCCTTCTGGATCAGATGAGGACGTGGCGGTCACGGCCTCATAATAACATCCCAAGGAAGTGAGAAGGTCCCTTTAAGATATCTGATGAACACAGATAATCTGGTTTTGATCAGCTTATGACAGCTCCAAATATTGCAGTTAGAGCTCTCCAGGGCTTCCAGCACACTTTGTGTCCCRTACATCCATGCTCAGAGTTTCACCGAGACCCACAGACTGCCATCTACCCTCAGCTTCTGGTCCCACCAAGGACCTCTGTCATTAGATGTTCCCAAAAATGTGGGGGCTGAATAACAGCAAGTATCAAGTGGAGCAAGCAGTGAATACTGTGGGCTAAGAGAAAGGGCTGCTGGTCTCAGGAAGCACAAGAGACTCAAAATCTCTCCCAAGGAGACCTCTCCCAAGGAGACCTCTCCCAAGGAGACCTCTCCCAAGGAGACCTCTCCCAGCCCCTGCTGCTGGCCAGACCATCGTTGCCCCTCCATGAGCTGATACTGAGGAGGTTTCTTATCTCCTTGGCCACAACCAAACTACTTTTGTATTTGCTGCTATGCACCGGCTCAGCCGTGCTGCTGCACCAGAGACCACGTACTGTGTATTAGTTTAAGACRTGAGCGCACAGACTCTGTTTGCTGACCTTCTTCAAAAGGTACCCAGAATAGCCACTGAGAGCTGAATGGCATTCGGAAAACTCCAGGAATGGAGAGTATCCAGTCCCCAGACCCCTGCATCCGACTCACGACAGCATAAACCACTTGGTTCCTCCACATGGCTGGCACTAGCAGACAGGCTCAGAAGYTGGTCCTTCCTGTCATGAACGGCACTGGCAGAGGAAAAAACATCCTACCCCCTTCTCCCCGCTGTCTGAAGAGCGTGCAAGTTTGCATCCTGTGTGTGCTTAGAAACACATTAAAAAGAGCAAGCTGACCCTCCCCGCTTGCTCTCCCAGAGCTCCAAGGAAATGTTTTTGGTTGGTAGATAACCACAACCTCAGACGGCAGCTATTGGATGCCAGGCTCGAGACCGCTGCTTTCATCCCAGCTCACCAACCAGCAGGTCAGAGCCCTTTTAATCTCATGCCTTGAGTTTAACCAGGGTAGAGCCAGCTGCCACACGCCCACTCAGGCACAGCGGAGTGGCGATGCCCATGGTCACTGTCCCCTGGCCTGGACCTGTGCCCAGCTCGAGGAGAGCTCCTCCGCTGAGCCTAGGCAAAGTCAAACCAATTAGCCATAAACCATGGATAGTTTTAATTTAGCATTTCTACCATCACTGCATCTTTTTTCAGGCAGAAAAGTACACCCACGGAAGAAAAACAAGCCTCAAGCATCCTCCTCGGCCGGTCGCAGCCTGGGGAGATGGAGCCCAGCACCTGCCTTGTGCCAGCCGGGGCATGGGTGGTCCATGCCARCCAAAACCCGCCTCATAGTCAGACTTGCCACAGGGTGAAGACGGCCACCTCTGAAACAGGGCCCTGGGAGGCAGCTCAGGAAGGGGCAGGCATTAAAACAAGTGAGAGCATTGCTGTGTCGAGGCACCTGAGTGCCACCAGGCCTGCGGGCAAGCTCTGCAGCTCCAGCAAAGAAAATGAGTCCATAAGCTCTTCCAAAGAGGTGCTTTTGCTCCACAACCACTTGAGCGCACCAGTGGTCATCCCAACCTTCCTTCCTTCCTCTCTCTCTTGAGAAGGGAGAAAGAAAAAGGGGCATTTCTGTTGCTGAAAGCTTCACCCACAAAAAGCAGGGGAGTCAAAGCGACCCTTCACTTGTTCACATCAAGCATGCAGAGTCTTGAAATTAAACAGTTGCTCTGGGTAAGGTATCTTCAAAATGCCCTACATGCATCTAGCTGCACAGCTTGCCCTACCTTAACGTCAGCTCTTCTCTGCCCAAAACAAAAACACTCAGCCAGAGAAAAGCATTTGATGGAGCAACTCCAGCCCGCAGAGCTGCTGATAAATCACGGTTACAAACAGAAATAGTGGCTCRTCCACAAAATCACTTTTGAGTCAGTGAACGGCAGGAGGAAAACTGCACCACTGATGGGAGGGTCTCGCCATGACTCCTGAGCGTGCTGCACAGCACACGCACTCCGAGCATCTGCCACGGATGTGCATGGAGAGGCAAGAGTGCTCCCCAGCGTACAGACAGACAGACACACAAGTCGCGAACGGGGGCGTAAACGACTCTCTGCAGGGAGGTTCAAGTTGCGAGAGGTCCCAGCTGTGCCCCTGTAAATGARAGAGGGGCAGGGCTGCTGCGGCCGGCCCTCTCACTGAGCAGGGACCGAACCAGCCTGGGAGGGGATGGGGCAGTTCAGAGCTGCAGCCTCCCAACGTCAGAGATGTGATGACAACTGGCACTAGAGAAGTGATGGGAGCCCACGGGGGAGTCCCAGATGCAGGGTGCTCCTCCTGCTCGCCCCCAGCGCCTCTCCACTCCTGTCCTCCTCCTGCCCGGGGACTCTGCTCTCTCACACCCCTTCCCTTTTCTCTTCTCACCTTTCCCCATCCAAATCCCCTCTCTGAATCCACCAGCGTATCATAGCTTTCCCCAGCAAATCTAAGAGCCATCCATGGCAGGCCCTGTCCTMTGCAGCCTTTTTTTTGTTAAACAGGCTGGTTGGCTTCCACTCACTGATCTTCAGCCCCTTCAGGAGGAGCCACCAGCACATCACGGCTCTCCGGGCTCAGGGCTGGGGGCAGCTGTCCTGCACCAGTGCCCAGGCTCTGCCTTCGGGCATCATTTTCATTCTGCAGTGGCACAAACACCTGCACTGAGCGGGGGGGAACGCAGAAGCAGCCTGGCTGTCTCCAGAACTGGGTATCTCCATTCTGCCTTTCTGAAGCAACCCCACACTGTTGTCTCTTCAAGTTCAGCTCTGCTTCTCAAAGCCAAACTGAGTTTCCCTTCAGGCGCTGTGAGTTAGCTCTCTCCTGATTCACCAGCCACGATCGCAACTGGGAGCAGAGCTACCTTCRTGCCCCCAGGCAGCCCAGGCACTGGGCTCCCCATCCAGACCCAAGCCGGGCGCTTGCTGGCAGCCCAACTCCTGAGTCACAGCCACTGCCGCATCCCTTGAGAGCCGGAGCAGTGGGAACGGGAGCAGCAACCCCAACAAACCAGCTCCYTATTTAGCAAAGCAAAACACCAGAAATCCTTTCTCCCTGCACGACGCTATCACACGCCTGCTCTGATCTGCCTCGTGCCACCAGAGGCAGGGCCACCGCTGGAGCCCGATGCCGCCGTGGATTAACCCTGCAGCTGCCCCAGCGTGCCCGGGGCGAGGAGGGAGGCTCAACGCCCGGCTGCAGGCGCTGGAGGAACCCGCCTGCCCCACCATCCTCAGCTTCCCTTCAGAGGCACAGCACACCCATCCCCAGATGGGCCACTTAGCCCTTTATTTGTTGAATGAGACTATTTATAAGAGAGGGTTTGCAGAAATACCAAGAGCTCGTTTGCAGGGATGTCCCGTAGCAGCAATCCCTTTATCTGTTTATTTATAGAAAGATATTTATGTAGGATAACACACCCACGGAGACACAGCTACCCCACTCACACACTCGCCTTGCTAACACAAACAGCTATGTACATGGTTTCTACGGGAGGATGATTAATTAAAACCACTATATATTCACAGAGGGAAGTACCCCCAGGCAGCACAGACTGGTGAGTCAAACTTGGATCCGGAGCACCTGGAGACTTTGAGTCTGGTCTCTCTGTACGTGTGGTCTCGGGCAAGGTACTGAGCTCATGTAGCCCCGCGAGGGATGACAACATCTGGGCAGCACAGCCCAGTGCAAGAGCAGGGGACAGAGCCTCCAGACTGGTTTTGGCCACAGGTATCCCTTGAAGGAATCCCTTCTCTATTCTCTATTCYAGCTCTATTCCAGCTTGTGCAACTGTAACAGGGCACCCACTACCCGCATGCAGTGTATGCTGGGGAAAAAACCTCAAGCAACAGGCCAGACACTAGGGCCTCCACCTTTCCTTGTTGGCGTTGCACCTACACGTTCATTTTCTCTGCCCAGAGCAAGGAGGGGTGGATGGCAGGAGATGCAGATAGGATGCAGAAATGTTAAATCACAAGAAGCGGTGGCGTTTGGGAAGAGAGACCCAGGGAGAGACTGCTGAGACACCACCTTGTGCAGGGACTGAGGTTTTGTGGTTCAGCCCATGGAAAATTACATCCCTTCTACTTTCATAAGAGGAAATGCAGGCTCCTAATCCCAACAGGAGATTTGGGAAGGCTCTAAAGTAGGGCTCTTTGTTCCTCATAGAAAATAACTAAAATTTGGTGGGACCGCGGAGAAGACAATGGGGAYGCTGCAGGCAGAAGACACCTGCAGGGTATGGTGTAGACCAGGGCTACAGCCACGCATGCTCCATGGGACTGGTGTCCTGAACCTGATCCCCTGCCCAGCCCTCTCCTCCAAAAAGCCTCCTGGTATCAGCTTTGGAATTGGGTTCAAGTGCACACGTGTATTCGGGTCTTGCTTCTAGTGTGTCTCCTGGGCTTCAGGACCCCCCCAAGTCAAGGTTATGCTGCTTTCTGGGTGAGGACACGTAGTTAACGAAAACAGCCCTTCTGAGAATCACATGATAAAAAAACCTGCTGAAATTTTATTACAAAGCCCTGTCGGTCACTATCTGGGTGCAAAATTAGTAAAGTCTGTTAGTCTTTCTGGATTTCATCTATGGAAAAATATTAGCAGTGACCTACCTGGCTTGAATGATATGAGACTCAATTACCGTGGGCTCCTCAGTTAAAAACGATGTGTCTCAGCGGACACCAGTACCTGGCTACCACTCCCAACCGGCACAGGGGGTTGTCAAGGGCTGTTCCTCGCTTACCCAGGCAGTTTGCACACTTCTCCAAGCACCGTGTATTGAAGCCAGCAAGATCTGTGCTGCTATCCTCAAAGGAGAATCCAGCTTCCAAAAATCACGTCCGCTGCAAGTCCTTCACCTGCTGGTGTGTGCATACTACCACTGGCAGAAGCAGGATGCCAACAGCCCTGCTGCAAGCCCAGGAGGCACACGAGCCCCACAGCTGTGCTTCTGAGACCTCTGGGTCAAGCAGGAGAGGGCCTTTTGCCATCAGCAAGTCTAACCCTTTGCCATGAYGCTCGTCCCACCCCTTTGAGAAAGATAAGGTCAGTGCACCAGCGCAGGGGCATTCTGTGCTCCTTCTAAAATACCTTTCGAGTAAAACCAGCAATATTTGGGGGATGCTGATATGAGTAGCCAGATTACAAGCCCAAGTTCAGCGTTAGCCCAGCCGATCTATACCGACTTGTGGTGACCTGAACTAATCAGASCAGCTGCTGCAGGACTGCAGAAAAGAAAACAGCATTGTTCCTCCAACGCAGGCGTCTTCCTCCAGAGTACGGACCAGCCCCGCGCCCTGAAACAGGCTGGCAGATGGAAGGTACTTGCTGGAGGGCTGAAGGATGTGAAAAGAGTGAACAAGAAGAAAGAAGGACCATTTGTTGCACAGACTGGTTTAGTGGATTAAACCTTTCCCTTTCTACCAGTGCATGCAGGAAAAGGGTAAAAGGCCATAGAAAAGCCAGCCGATGAGAACGCACCCGAGGAGGCTCTGCCCACGCAGTGCAGGTTGGTCCCAGCACAACTGGAGCAAAGATGGCAATGAGAGAAACGGGTGTGACATGTCCGAAGTCATGGCAAGGGCTTCCAGCAGCAAGCTGGGGCTGCTGAAATCTCTCCCCATCGCYGCAGCACAAGTCATTCGAAAAACTTCCATCAATTGCATCGATGMGGTGCCTGGTCCCAGGTCTGAGCGGGCAGCCCCAAGTGCTGGCTGGGGACCCTTGCTAAGCCTCGCAGGCCACTGGACTTGTTCTCCTTCCCTCAGTCCCCCCACTCCTCTACAAAGCTCCTTTGCTCCATGGCAAAGAAGGGCACAGGGCATCCTCCATCTCCAGGCTCTGCCTTCCACCTAAGTGATACTTTGGGGAAATAATCCAGTCTCTGTTCTCCTCCCACTTCCACCCAATATGTTTTGGCAGAACTACTCCACAGACAAGAAATAAAAAAACGTAAATTCTGCTTCTGAACACCCCCACGCTTGAAATCCTAAAATTCTAAAAGCAAAAGAAAGAGCACAGCACCTCCTGCTGACACAGGCAAAGCCCCTGATGCGGCTCTGGGACCAGCCGAGCCAGACCAAGCCACCGCCAAACGCACRCGGGGCCACCCAAACCCAACAGCTCAGTCATCATTGATACTTGCACGGGTGTACACATTGCTAAATTAGGAAGCTTGGAGGTTTTAGGTTGAGGTATATGCTGAGATGTATATTATGAGTCAAATTAATTCATTTTGAATAAAGAAGCCTGCTAACGTGTGCAGATCACCACCTTATCGCATCCTGCAGGTGAACGTTAAAAAGCAGTTTGTCAGGGATTTTGCATCCTGGGTTAGACTGGTTCATTTTAACAAATGCAGCCAGTGCTGAATCGGGGGCCCTTCGCAGCCCACCATGAAACAACAATTTATTGTTGCTTGTGCTGATACACAGGTTTATATGTGCCCAACAACAGTGGCCTAGTTCTCAGCCATCACAGCTAAAACCCACCTGCGCCAGGCAGCTTCAGCACAGATAAGCAGCGTGCCCATCCAAAGCCTTACAAATTAAAACAGAGCAAATTAAATACATCCCACTCACACAACTGAAAACATACTGGTGYGTTTTTCACCTGCAGCTATCAGTATTCGGGTTGGACCGCTTGCAGCCCCCATGCAGGACCTCAAAGCAAGATCCAGCAAGTCTTCAGCTCAGCAAGTCTTCTCCTCCCACAAGCCCACACCACCAGGCATCCCGCAGATGCTGCTGCAGATCGCGGCCCATCCTGCCCGTGCTGTGTGCACAGCAAGGGAGGCTCATAGCTTTAGCTGCCCAGCCTCTCCCTCCAAAGAGTCRTCCTCTGTAGGGGAAGCCAAAGGCCTCGGCTTACTCTCATAACAGGGACGGGCCGTCCTGCCTCGGCRCTGCTCAGCATCTCCTCCACCCTCAGAGCAAAGGGGAAAGCCGAAAAAATCCCAGTTGCTATCACTGTGACCTGATGGAGCCCCGGCCATGCCCTGAGCGCAAAGGCACAGGAGAACGGCGACAGAAGCACCAGCTTGGGGGTGACCAGGCACACCGGTGACCTTGGGGTGCACAGTGGCTTTGGGGCAACACACTAAAACGGAGCAGAGCCCCTTCTCCTGTTTCTCACACCGCTGGCTGCCAGACACCAAGATGATGCAGGGAGGGGAAATACCTCCTGGGAAGGCAAAAAAGCGAGACGGTGTGCCCTCCCCGTGCGCCTGCCCTTTAGCAATCCCGAGCAACGGGGTCCCGGCAGCCAGCGAAAGGGGCACACACCGATGCCCATCCTCAGGGCAATCAGCAGCAAGGGCACAGGTGCTTCAGAGGGGGATGCGGCGGGGGGCACGGAATGGCATAGATACAGTGGATCCTACTGGATCTTCAAAGCAAATGCCTCCCCAGAAAGGGAGAAATCCAAAATCCCCAAGACAGGACGACACGCGGTGGCCAAAAGCACTGGCTCTTCCACACGCAGGGTCCAGGCAGCCCTGAAGTAGGACAATCTGCCCCTGAGGAAAGTTTTTCTCTTGACCTCTGCTAGTTAAATGTCAGCTCATGTCTGCGGCTTTCTCCAAAGCCTTCTTCATTTTCCCTTAAACCTTACTATTGTGGCTCACCTTCTCGTGGCCTTTCCTGCTGTCCACTCCCCCACTGAAACCCACGCCCCCCTTCACCTTACTCAACCTGCAGCCAACGGTGTGGCAAAATGTTTTGTCTTGGGTTGCATCCCCAAATTTCTTGGAGATCCCAACAGTGGAAAGGCACCAGGTTCCCAACCTCACAGGAGGTGACAGCAAAACCCCTGCTTTCAAGCTGGCACCGCTAATTTGTCACCGACTGCAAAGGCCATGCAAGGATGCTGGGATTCCATCTCTCCACGCCACGAAAGGGCTGAGAACTGGGCTGTGCCATCAGCGGTTCAGAGACTGACATTTGCTGTTTTTCCAGGGCCCCTGAGCTGGGACTAGACTACCCCAGACAAAGACACGCCACCTCCTGCTAACCAGGACTGCACAACCACCAACCTTTCCTGGACCGGGCACCGGCAGCTGAGAGAGGGGAGCAGAGCGAGCACCCCCAAACCCGCAGTGTTTCAGCTGGGGGGTTGCTCAAACCCTAAGCACATCCTGAGCGCCCCCAGCATCACACCCAGCCGAGCCTGGCAGTGTCCCAATGGTGCTGGAGAAGACCACAGGAAAATGAAGAGAAAAAGTGAGAAGAAGGGATACGCAACCTCCATCCCTGCAGCCCTCCCCAGCCCCCATGGCCATGCCCYGGCGGGGGGCTGGCAGAGCCAGGGGAGCAAGGGGGACCCCACACACGGTACCTGTGTGTGGCCTGGCTACAGTGTCACAGCATCAGCCAGGTTGCAAAAGACGAAGAACGAGGACTAATCGCAGCTGTAAGTCGTTTTTGTCTTAAACAGGACTCTACCCGACTCCCATCAGCCAGACTTGCGCACTTCTCAAGTCATCAGGCACATCGCCTCGTACATTTTAGGACATGACAAGATAGAGATATAAAGTCTGCCACCCCACATCAGACTAAGTGTCCGGGCAGCCCAGCAGCCTGGCTCCACACCAGCGCAGGGCTCAGGGTGCAGAGTGAGCCCCCCCAGCTCACACCATGCCCTAACGGGGGGAATCGCTTGGTCAGCAAAGCAGCAGGGAGATAAGACAGTCCTTCAAGCTCACGAAAGGTGGCTGGGATGAGCCCTTGTTCTCCTTGGTCCCAGGAAAGCCATGTACAAAGTAACCCAGATAATCACTACGAGGAACATTAATCACTGTGGACAAAGCTGTGGATACCCTTCTCTTAAAATACGAAGCCCCAACGCACGCAGAAAGCCCTGGCCATGGGGGTCAGGAGGTCCTCTCAATGGCCAGCAGAGAAGCGCTGAGGAAGGGTCAAGCATGCCAAGCACAGCCTGGGAGACTGGCAATATGGGTCAGGCTTCACCCCATGTTCCCACCTGCATTAAATGATTAAGCAACTGAGAAACTCCCAARGGAAGCAGGAGAGAGAGGGCAGCGAGCAGGATGCAGAGCATGGGGCAGTGAAACTGCCATTGGGGAGGCTGGTACCAGGAGCCGTGGGACACAGGGGTGGGAAGGGACTGGGACACTTSACTTGCTCATTTGCACCCCTCCATCATGTGCACACACCTGCGGTGGGGCTTTTGTTTCRCCAATCCTGAAGCCCTCACAGTGCTCCCCCCCATCACCACTCTTCTGCAGTTTTTCCCTAATCACAACCAAAACCCACCTTTCCCTGTAACACAGAGAACATCCCRTCTGCAGGGACCTGGCTACTCAGCTCAGCAGGCCCTTTGCCACTTCAGAGACTTTGCCCTTTGGTAAAAGATGATGAAAACCCAACCACCAATTTCATTTCAGGCTGCCGGCATCGCTGCAAATCCTGGCGAAGGGGGGGACGAAGGGAGGGAGCTGCTGCTTCCCCAGCCTGCAGTACAAGCACTCCAACCACGGCTGTTAACAGAGTGAAAACATTTCTCCTTCAGACTAACATCCAGCTTACACCATTCCATTTTAGCCTGGAAGATAAAATTGTAAGAGAGTATCTTAAATATGAAGCATGAAGTACCTGGTGTGGACACTGTGGTGATGGCAACAGAGTGCCCCAGGAACTGGAGACAGGGCAGGGAGATGTCCATCGAGTGGCTGGTGAAGAACTGACTTTAGAGCTTACAGGTGTGGCCGCTACCATTCTTTAATATTACCTGGAATGGCGGAATTTTCTTTAACTTGATCAAGTATGAGTCCCCCACCTCTTTTTTCATCTAAAAAAGGGGGTAGAGTTGGCATGCCTTTTTTAAACTGTCGAAAAACAGACAGAAAACGCACACAGTTGCTGTTGACCAAGCAACCGATGGTGACTCATCTTCTCGCATGCAAAAACACTCCCTGCACGAAGCCACCAGCCGGGTTTTGCCCTGTGAGACCAGTCTGGTGGAACTGGTGAGACAGCTCGCTGTGTTTTTCTTGGAGGGGAAGCAGTGGGATATGTGGACGTTGCTGAATAAAAATCATTGCTCCGCATTAACAACGAGCCAGTCATCCAACAGCAAAACATTTCTCAAAAAAAAAAAGATAACTCTTTACACACTTCAGTGCTGTGTGGCTCTTCGAAGCCCGTGTAAATCAGTTCTGCCCCAGCCTCCCCTTCACATCAGGGCCAACATAGGATCCTTGTACTGCACAGCTTGGCCTCGGATGACAAAATCCTTCCAAGCACCAGAAGATATCATCAACACTGCAAACTAACGGACGCCTTCAAAATCCCACTGGAAAAGGCGAGCACTTTGCCTGCCAAGCCCACCAAGAAGGGATGAAAGGGGAGCCCTGATGTCTGTAATTTGTACCAAGCAGTATAAACGGAGGCCTGGGTGTTACCAGTCCTCATCTGAGATACATCTGCATGGACGGGGCTGACCTTGAAGGTACAGACCTGCCGATCACACGCGTATGGAGGTGCCCACGGTGKATTCCTGGTGGTGGACGAGCCAGACCCAGGCAGTGCCAAGCTCCATGGTCCCCAGCCATGCAGGGCCCACACAGCACCATCGTCCCTGCCCTTCTGTGCCAACCACCCCAACCGGAGGAGGAACACCCTGTCCACGTTCCCCAGGATGCCAGCCTAGCAAAAGCTCCGCGCCCACTGCAGGACCTTGACGGGGCTCTGAACCACATGGGGAGACAACACCAAGCAGCTATCCACTCCTGGCACTCAGAGCCAAGCACCGATGCCTTTAAGAATAAAAATAAATAAAAATAAAACATACAACATTCTTCTAACAATCTGCTGGTTCACCCCTGCYCTGCCATTTCTGTGCCTGGGCTGCACAATGCGTCTTCCAGCTTGGCGCCCGGGTTTCCCTCAGAAATGCAAGTCTTTAACCAGGAATTCATAGCAGGAAGAATCAAGAAGAGAAAGGGGAGGGGTGGAAAAAACCCACTTTTCCTATTTTATCCAGTACCAAAGCCTTTTGCAGGTCTACTTCCTTTTGGCTCACTCACTCTTCTGGGTCTACCAGCATATTTTAGGTAATGAAATGCACATTTACTGGTCAGCTCTAATATATCCAGAGGGACTGGTTTTCGCGTGTGTTTGTTTTAAACTTCAGGGTGTTGTAAAGTTGTTCCAACGGCCCAGGGACGGGATGATAAGACATGGCAGGCAGCGCCTGTTTAGTGGGTGGTTGTGGTATTAATATTTATCCCATAATTGAAGGAAGACGTGACAACATGAGAAAAGCAAACCACCGCCACGTTTCCTTACGAGGCATACACTGAACCCTCTGCAGAGACCACCAGATATAAAGCATTTCATATAATCCTTGTTTACTGCAAAGAGAGAAAATCTTCCTACAAGCCAAGTATATAAGAAAAAAAAACAGGGCTCAAAGTCAGAATCAGGCCTGCTGGCCCCAGTGCTCCCAGTGTCTTTCCAGCCAGCTCCCGCATCTCCCTTGGCCGGTGCCTGAGTCCCAGCTGCACGCTGGACCGTCCCCTGGAGCAGAGCATCCTGACCCAGCCCTGCGCTGCCAAACCRCACTCATACAAGTGCCGCTTCCCCCTCCCGGCAGTTTTCAGACCACCGATCGAGATCAGGCTCACAAAGCTACAAGGAAAAATTTCTCATGTAAATTGATTTTGTGCTTGCTTGGTAGAGAAGAAAACTAAAGATATCTTATTCACCTTGAAAAGCAAAAATAGCCACTCTCTTTGGAGCAGGTACAGGGAATTTTGCAGAAGCTACAGATCAGCAAGCAAACAGCGGCACGGTGTCAGAGCAGAGAAGACTCCAGGTGAGAGCTGGTGGGAAGCCAGCATTAAACGGGCTATCACTGCCAAGCGGGGAGCTGAGCCCTGGGTGGGCAGCAGGTGCAAGARGGACAGACCCGTCCACGCAAACCCCCTCTTGCAGAAATGACAACGTGATGTAAAATTACTGCCTCAATTTGGGGACGTCAGGGCCTGAAGCTCCAGTCTTCCTTTACTTTTGGTTGCTTGAAAAGTCCAGCAGAGGAAGAAAAAGGTTTCCTGACGCATTAAGCACATGCATGAAGAAAAGTGAGCTGAAATGGTGTAGAGACCTGGAGAGCACACACCTGCGTTAGAGGGCTGGGAACACAACTGGAAATTAAGTCCATCTCCATGACTTACGCACCCGCTCTGCATTTGGGTAACTACTCAAATGCTGAGATCAACAACAGGGGAAGCAGCGTAGCTCCCATGCTGGCCTCCCCCCTTTTCASCTCTCTTCTGTTCCACACAGCCCGACACAGCAAGAGATGGAAAGGAACACAATTCCCTGTCAAATTCTCCAGCTGTGGGCAAGAATCAATSCAATTAATTACGCCTAATGCTCATTGGGATATGAAACACGGATGAGGAAGCCGAGAGCTTACATGGCTAGGCTGCTTGCAGAGCCCAGAGGTCCCACCTGGACTTTGCTGTGCTGGTGGAGAGCGAGGAGGGAGCTGGGACAACCTCAGGGCACAGACCCATCCCAAAGCCACCTCTCCGTACAACCCAGCCACCCCGAATGCTGCTTGAGCTGACGGAGGGCTAAGGGAGGGCAAAACTAGCTACGGTTGGGGAGGAAAAAACTGCCTCTTCCATTTGCATGGTTACCCCTGACCACAGTTAATGAGGGCAAAGGAGACAGGTTATTTACTTGGTTTTTTAACCAACTTTGCAAAGGGCTGACGGTGCAGCCAGGATGGGGCAGCACTGCCCATCCCRGTGCCCTGCGCATCTCCCATAGCCTGGCTGCTCCCAGCGCTGCCCCCAGCCCAGGGCAGCACAACGAGCAGATGGACACAGGATCCACCCCCGCAGCAACAGAGACCCTTGGGCTCCCGTACTGCKTTCCCAGGAGCTGGTGGGACCCACACCCAGGGGACACGGGGGGCTGGACAGACCACGCGGTGTTCGACACCACTCTGCCTCCTGCAGAAAGCCCAGGCAGCTCCCTCCTTCCCCTCGCACGCTTCCTGGGCTTTCTGGTCAGAACTGGACACACCGTATGGATACTATTCAAAAAAAGATTAACTTACATTTTTAAGCCTTTGGAAGAAGGCTTTCTTTCTACAAAGAAAAACACGCTATAGAGTTAGTAAAGTAGAGATGCTGTTTATGAACACGAGGTTTTRGTATTTTCTGTGGTAACTGAAGTTAACTGTGAAGCAGCAGCTTTTATCTTCTACTTGCCTAAAACCCCAAAGCAGCCTGCTTTTACCTCAGGGTTTCTGAGACCATKTAGTAGACAAAGTCTATACAAAGTCTTAACATCTCGGTGGTACTTTTCTAAAAGTAATAGAGGACTTGGGATTTCTCCCACAGACACGCACATTACTCATATTTGTTAAGGTCAGTGGGTTTCCATCTTTCTCTCTCAGATCTCTTACAAATTGTGCAACAGGGGTCCAGGTCCCTACAGGGGSAATCCAGGCTTGTTCATTACATCTGCGCTCCCCAGACACAGATGATGACACTTACTTCAGGGTCCTCCCCATAATGATGCTCACCTTCCCTCCAATAACCTCCACATCTTCCACCCCTTTCCTTTCTTCTCAGGACATACAGGACTTTATTTTCAGCATTATTCAGTTGCTGGCAGGCAGATGTGTGCACATCTGGACAATGAGAAACCCTGCAGTCAACGGCTTGGGCACATAAATTCAGTTTATCCCAATTTTAAGCTCACGAACACCAGAAGACGCYCCAACCTTGTACTGCGCAAGGTGCTCTGCAGTGGGTTCCTCAGCTGGTCTCCCTCAGCTTCTTCTCTCTCTTGTTTGGATGAAAGTTAGGAGGTGACTGAACACCGTTCTTCTCCCTGCGCACAAGGTACAGCTTCAGGGCTCATTTATGGAGAGCCTCTGGGAAGAGGCATCAGCTGGCAAATAAATGGCTTAAATCAAAATATTTTAAGCCAACAGCACAAGTCCAACTGATCCAACACCACGCACTGTCCATGGCAGACAATATCCTTGCCCAATAAACTCTTTAAAGGTTCACTGATCACAGCTAGACGTGTCATAAGTTTCCCTGAATAGTTTATTATCCTCATAAATCTCTATAAAACTATTTTATCTCATCTGGATTGGCAATTAAGCAAACTTTGCTCTGTTTATGGCTTACCAAGCCAGCCTCTAATGACAACGCACGTGCTTCTTAAAAAAGGGAACGAAGAGACTCACCACCGCCCAGCCCACACCGACACGTCAGCCCTCCCAACCACGCGTCTTTCCAACATGTACGCAACACCCCCGGCACAGCAAACAACCACGTGTCCTCCATGTGTTTCCCCTGCCAGAAGCAGACCTGCTATCAAATAACGTTTCTTCTACTTTCTTATCTTCCAAACGTGCTATTTAAAGGGRAAAAAAAAATTAGCTTGGAGGCTCACTCAGCCCGCTTTTGCCAAAATGCATGCCCYGCATTTCATTCAAAGAATGTTTTTGCTTCTGGGAGCTTAGCAGCTACTTTGTCAACAGTTTTTTATTGGGAAATGTTGATGTTTTATGGCTTCATTTAAATCAAGTGGATGAATRCACAACCATCATCTGTTTGGCTTTTCAATTACAAGACACAGAAATAAACCCACTTTCCAGGTTGTCCTACCTACTACACGACTTCCAGCTTTTCCATACAGCCCAGTCCATTTTTCCTTTACAATCAGATTAGGTAAATGGAGGATTTTTTCCTATAGGAAATGAATCACGGGAGCCACCGACCTGTTTCTCGAAACGCAGCATTACTTAACGATGCGCTGCCTCCCATCCTGTCCCGCACAAGGCAGGTGCGAGCAGAGCCGGCCCCAAAAGCCGGCCGCCAAAGCTGAGGCTGGTGGCACAATTTGGCATCAGCTTACATCCCACCCAACAGCCTGCTGCCATGGTCTGCTAGACCAAGGTCTGGATGACCAGAGTGTTTTTTGAGACATGTCAAATATCAGGAGAAATTTAAGACTTATCAGCATGGGTTGAAGCCTTCGATCAGTATATCCAAATATTGCATTTAATATGAAATGCCATCTGATACACAGCTGGCTGGTGGTGTGGCACCCTCRTCTTTCACCGAGAGCTGAGCAGCCACCTTCAAACGCGTGATGATTCATGTAAGGGAAGTGGGTTTTGAACAACACAATTAAGAAAGTGTCTGAGGAGTAAGCATTTCTCACGCACTTCAGTGAGGACTCTCACATGCAGCATTTTTAACTTTAACCCATTGATCTCCCCTGTCTTTGGTGCCTCCCCAGTGCTGCAGGAGCAGCTTTGGTGCTCTGTGTGCCACAGAGCAGCTCCTCTAGCAAGACCATGATTCACTGGATGYCCTTCCACCCAGCCCTAGCGCCCAAGGACACAGCTACACCACACAACTGTCACCTGCCAGTGCCATCACAGTGTCCCTTATGTGTCATTTACAGAAGCGCTGCCCTTGCCCAGAAACCTGGCCTCTGGGCTTGACCRCCAACCTCCTGCAAGACGTGCCCAAGAGCTCCCTGCCACCACCGTGCAGCACAGGAGGGTTACGTGTCATCCTGAAGAGCTCCCTGGACACTGTGATCCCTAAAGAGCAGAACCCACAGAAATCCCACCACCACCCATCAAGCCTTCCTCTCACAATGAAGTTATGTGGTGGTTCAAAGCTCCTCGGTGGAGCTTATGAAAAACATCTAACAAGGTCACTGCAACCAGCCAACCTTCTGAGGATCTGATGGCAGCCTGCCTGCCCTCAGCCAAGTCATGAGGATTAATGTTTGCAGCTGGTAAAGACAGGTCCTCCTCCTCTCTGCAGAGACACCCCTCCATCCTTCCTGAGGACACACAGCTGCTGCTCACCATGGTCCTTGTCACAGGCTGATCCCCAATTAGTCCCTGCCTGTATTCTGGACCAGAGGACAGCCATCACTCCTGTAAGCCTCAGCTCAAGGGAATGCCTAGTTTAAATACTTATGGCTTTGCTCATTGCCTCTTTTACGTTAAACGTGAGCCCATCTCAGCCCTGCTCCTCTGCTTCCCAAGGACTGTCCCTCCTTAGCCAGGCAGGTCCCACAACCCTGGGGACACGGTTCTCACACAACCTTGGGCCATGGCCCATCCTGACTTATGCCTACCCTCTGCCACCACTCCCACCGATGTCCTCCTCGCCATGCCAAGAATGCTGAGCAGCCATTCCCGTCACCGTCCTCARGAAGAGACCGGGAGCCAGCACAGCACCCAGGGGAGAGGTCCCAGGTATCTCTGGGGAGTTTGATGGGCAAATATCTCACACTGGTCTCTTGGACTCCAGGAAGGCAAGGAGCAAAAGTTGCAGTCACTTCAGGAAGCTTTACAATGAGTTGTGGGATCATTTACCGAAAGAACCCTGCACACTAAGGCAACGGTAGCATGGATGTRGGGTACAATGCCCAGGAACACAGGCTGGAAGGACCGCTGGGTCGTGGAAGCCAGGCCCCACCAGCCAGAGAGAGACCTTCAGGTCACCGACCACCCATGCTCCCATCTGCAGCACAGGCCATCATTTCTTGCAATTGATAAACTTCAGACACGCAATAAAAAGTCAAAGCCACAAGTATAACATGGGATACAGGGAGACTGCTGATGCCCCTCATGCCCCAGACCCCTGCTGCTGTAGGGCATGAGTTGACCTCCAGCCACCATGGTGCCGACCACCGACCCAGCAGGAACGGTGCCACTTCCCCAGCTGGGTCACCACCAGCGGATCCATCTCCAGCTCTCCACACCAGGCAGAGGTGAAGTGCCCAACCAGCCAGACAGCAATTTCCATGGCAACGCAGGGATGCCATSAGCAGAGGATTAAGCTCCAGCAGGAGGGGAAGCAGGACCAGGGGGAGGGAGGTTGATCAACAAGCACTGCGACAGGGACGCTGCGGAGGAATGGAGGCCCACAGCACCGATTTTCACGCCCATCTTCCCCTTTCAATTCTTCTCTAGCATGAAAGTCCCAATTTAAATGGCAGACTTTGACACTATTAAAAACTATCAGAGCATTTAACACACTGCCCCTTCCTCCCACGTCATCACACCCACGTCTGCCACAGAAATAAAGGGGACTGCGAGATCCAGACATCTCCCCACAGTCCCGGCATGAAAGTGCAGCAAATCTGCGTCACACAGAGAACCTTTGAAAGAGGATGAATGCTAAGTGCAGGGAAAAATGATTACTTTATTTGTAAAGACCATGTCTCTTGTCATTCTAATTCATTCCAAATCCTCCAGGCACTGGACAGCTGTGGGTTTAATCATGAATATACAAATCAGCAACAAATGAACAACAAAAGGAGTCTCCAAATGCAGTATGAGGAGACCCAAAATTCAGGCTGGTCTGGCTGCTGCTCTCCCTCCTTYGCACTGAAAGGAAGGAGGGGATGGTTAAAGCCAGGACCTGCCACCTCCTCCTGCCACCACACACCCAGGCAGCCCAGCGGCGCCTCTCCCATTTACTCCCGGACATGGGAACGCCAGCCCACACCTCTCCCTCCTCCTGCAAAGCCTCCCCACCACYGAGTGGGAAGCAGCAGCTGCACGGAGGACAGCAAAGGCGAGAAGAGAGGGAGGAGAAGGGAGGGAGGGAGGGCAGAGGCAAGGGCCAGTGGAAACAAGAGGCTGGGGGATGGAGAGCAGCTGGAGCAGCACAGACAACTCGAGTAGGTAGCCAGGAAGAAAAACCAAGGGGTTTAGTCTACGCAAAACAAATGCACCAAGTGATGGGAAATTGCTCCCTTCTGTCTGAGCCTTGGCCAGGGCAGAGCACAGGGGTAACACCGGTACACCCAGAGGTTCCCGGGGCAGGGATGCACACCGACGTGAAGGAGTGCAAGGTCCCAGGCGGGCACTAATGCCCTTACACTTAACGTCAAACACCAAACCTACTGGGGGGGGGGGGGGGGGGGGGGGGCGGTCCTGCAGAGGCTGCTGCTGCCAAGGAGGCTTAGGACCCCTTCCCCAGCACCCAACACCTGCCTTCTGCTGCATTTTATGTGTTTTCTGCACATGAAGATGCTATGAAGCTGGTGTGCAGCTGAACATGGGGCAGGCAGCAATCGATACCTATCAGTGCAAAACACTGCCTGCCACTTGGAAGACAGAGCTGGGAGAGGAAACAGGAGCTATCCAGAGCTTGCCAGAGGGTTGCTTTGCAGAACGGATTATTTCATTTCTCCTATGAAAAGGGCAGGGGCYGAGCATGAGGCAGGGCTGAGCATCAGCCCAGCCACAAACCACCTCTCTCCTGCTGCTGGGAGCTGCAGTGCTGCTCCTCATCTTCCAGGCCTGCTTGCCTAAACTCAGCACACAACACATGAGGAATTTGCTTTCCGAGGGCCTGAGACCCTGCAGAGCGTCCATCACAGCAGATACCTGACCACCCAGCGATGGCCAAGGACCAAGCCCAAGTTTTGAGTTTCTTCCTACGGTGACCAGACACCACGAGCCCATGCAYAGGACCCAGCTGCAGTTGCAAAGAGGCAAAGGGTGTTTGCTTTTGCAGGAAAGACAGGAGTCATGAGGAGTCACCCCTGGGAGGCACGACTCGGCCCTGTCCTCCTGCACGTCTCCTCCGGGGTGCCAGGCTGCACCCAGGGCTGAAGGCRGGCCAGGGGGGTGGTGTGCAGGGGATGGACAGTCCCTTGCAGCCTGGGAGACTGATTTCAGTGCAAGCCATGGCTCCAGCAGTCAGTCCCAGTGACACCTTCCTGCGTCATAAGAAACTGCTCCAGATCAGGCTTCAAAGCCAAAACTATCCTCATGCAGAGGGAGAATCGCATCCCGTTTCCCTGCCCACTGCAGTGCAGTCCCTGGACCCCAAACACGGCATCTACATCCATCCTGCTCCAGAAGGGAGGGTCCCGGCGCTCCAGCTGCCCCACACTGGGAAGGGATCTGTCCTCTCCTCTTGCACAGGGCGAGTCGGTTTGATATTTTACTCTGCTTGGAAAAAGACGCCTGTGTGGTGGGGTAATGAAAATAAACCTTCCCCTGCAGTCCTCCCCACTAAGAGAAGCAAGGTCCCCCCGGCCATCCTGACAAAGCAGATCTGGAGAGAAAGATACAGGGATGAGCCAGGGGACCCTGCAGAGGCTGCAAGAAACGATGTGCAAGACAGTTTCACATGTCCTCACCAAGATGTTTCCTAGTGCAAAACTCTGCCCTTGCCAGGCTGGGACTTTGTGCTTTAGCATAGCCCAGGATTTCTCGCCTCCTCTAGCGCAGAGACCTCAGTGGAGGAGGGAAGCCACCCCACCGATCACCGTCGCTGGCGGGACCGTCAGAGCAGCATCAGGTGCGTGTCCTGCTCCCTGGCTCTGCCCCCAGTCGCAGCTGATGCGAGAGCTCCTCGCACCAGGGAGGGAGGGAGTTAGCACACTGGCGAGGTGACCCTGTAGGTTCCCCACAGTCTTCCCGTCCCCMAACAGGCTTGCACGTGGAAGAAAAGAGGTGTTCCGGGGGGTTCAGCTGAGCCCTCAAACTTGCGAACTTTCTGCACCGCCCTTCCTTCCCTCATAAAACGTGCCATGAGGAGGAGGGGCCGCAGGGGATATTTGAGCTTTGAGACCCAAYAGAGTGACGTACTTGGTGCTGACCCTCTCCCCAGCCCAGCTCTGGGAAGCAGCACTCACATCCCAGGTCCAGCTCACCACTGACATCCCGTCACCTCACCTCCATCTCCACCCCAAGACCATCAAGACAAGGCTCCCTCCAAACATTAGGTCAGGCTCCCAGGTCAATCCTGGGATGACCAAACAACACTAAATGCAGAACACTAACAATAAAAATCGGCATACGTAACAAAGAAGTACGGTTCCTGATTCTGCAAGGAAGCAGACAGGCATAACATCTCCCCTCCACTACCACCAGCTCTGAAGCCTCCAGGATTTTATAAGCACATCAGCCCTGGTCCTCTTGGCAGAAGCACCTTACGGAAATGCCAGGACATGTCTTTTGGCTGTGAACCCCTCCCCAGCGAGCCCCACACCTGTGGCCAACAGCCAGCCAGGCAAGCAATAGCAGCCTGCTGAGAGATGTGGAGTGTGGAGACCTTGTATGACAAATTCAATGTCAAAATAAATAGCACCGGAGATACTCCACCAGCCAATCTCATTTGTACTTAAAATTCTGGGGTTTAATCTAAGCAAAGCAATTGCACCGCCCAGCAAAGGGTCGGGAGCCCAAGCCCRGCTGGCTCTGACACCTGGGACTGTTGTGGCATTACCAGCACGGGATGGAGATCCCAGGACACCCGCATCCCTACAGCCACCAGCAAAACCCACCCAATGGTGCAACTGGTAAATCCAAAGCCCAGTGACCAGGAAAACAAAACCATCAATGCTTGGGTAGACAAACACACCTTCAAGCTTGCAGGCCAAGCTGAGCCCTTCAAACCCGCAGCCTTTACACCACGGGGCTGTCCAAGCTCCGACAAGGGGGGCTGCCCCCGCCCCAGCCCAGAGCCCAGCCACACAACCAGGGCTCCCCRGCCAGCTGTGCACATCTGTGGGAACTGTAATCTCGGCCATAAAACCGCAGCTTGGGGCTGGGACAGGGTGCCAGAGCAGCGCTCAATGAAGTACCCGCCACTGAGAAACGCGGATGCAAAACCACAATCCCCCYGTGTCAGCTGTGGCGGCATTAGCGGGTTTTCCCAGACGGCCGCAAAGCCTCGCCCTCACCAGCAAAACCTCTTCCGACCGGCACGGGATCGGATGCAGCCCCACCACAGCCCTCCTCCCCACCAGTGCTGCGTGGCTGGGCTGAGCAGGACGTGGGACGGGGACCCGAGGCCCCGGGACGGGTGCTGAGCTGGCGGGGAGCAGCACCCTGAGCACCCGCTGAGACACRCGGTGGATTTTACTCTCTGCTACAGACATGGGCTGGACTTCGTGTCTCCTCCATGGGCTTTGAGAAGGAGAGATGGGAAAACACGCRCATCCCATGCACGAAGCCCAAGTCACTCTGGGAACAGCAACAGTGACAAACCCACTCCCCTGCCCACCTCTGTGCACCACAACTCATCTCCTCTCCCTGCAGCAAGAGAGAAAGGGCATCCCCCCCCGCTTAAAAATTGCCTTTCTTTAAAAAAAAAAAAAAAAAATTCCTCGAACAAATGGCAGCAAATCCCAATGCGGAGCTGCACAATGGACACTTCAGTCTGCCCAGGGGAGGGAGAGACAGGACCTTCAATGCCTAAATAAATTCAATTTGCTCATTAAGAGGGGGCTGGGGAAGGTTAGGCGGAGGGTAGCAGTGGTTATTCACTTCCCCCAATTAACATTCCAGCAGCACTGCTCTGCTTTCTAGGAACAATAACTTTTTCGGGAGGGGGAGCGATGCTCATGGGGGTGTTGGATGGTCCTGGAGAAAGGAGACACGTCCATGCCTTAACAGGGTCTGAGTTTATGTATGATGGGAACCGCTAAACAAAACCAAGAATAAATAAAGATCTAGCCTACGCAAAAAGAACCTGCAAAATAAAACCCCTCACGTCCTTAGACCAAGATTATTTGCCTTTGCTGCTGATCTAAATATTTTTTGCACAGGCCTTGGCAACAGAAAAAGAGGCGGCTTGTCACTGGTTTGTTTATAAAAGGTCTCTAAATGCAGGGTAATTAAAAATATTTAGACCAGGCTTTGAGCTGCACCATCCCCACAGCCTCCCAYGGCCCCCACACCGACTCGCAGTGGTCGAGGACCTCAACCGCCCGTGTTTTAAAATAAACCAGAGCCTCATCCCCTCCAGCCTCTGCCCGGCTCTCCCTCGCCGCCAGCCCGGGCTTACAGGTGGGGCGGCCGGGGGGCGGGCAGGGGAGGGGGTTACTTCATCCCTGCACCAGCTGGGGAGCAAGRAGCCACTTCCCGGCTTACAGCTCTGCAGGCCGGGTCTCCTGCGGGATGAACAGGACTGGATGCCACCCTCTCCTCTCCCCCAGGCTTCCTTCTGCCCCGGGAAATCCCCGGGCCCCTTCACTGAGGTCTGCTCACCACTCTGTGACAGTAACTTACTTATTTATTTCCTTCCCAGGATGAAAAACCTGCCTTTTCTTAGCTTGGTCATTAATTTCTCCAATAAAGTGTTTGCAGCACACCTGGAGCTCCCGCTTGCTCTTGCGGCTTCCCTGATGCTCTGACAAGGGAGCCTGCTGTGCTTTAGTCCTCCTCAGACACACAAGCCCCGTGATGGTGCACACGCACAGAAAACAAGGAGCACAAACCAAACCCAAACTCCAGCGGGAAGGGGAAGCGCCGGAGGGGCTCTGTGCATGCCAAACGCTGCCCACCCCGACCGGCACCACGCGCCGGCAGAGCCCAGGGCTGCTCCCACGGGGGAGCACGCTGCAGGAGCGGAGGGCTCCCGGGGCGCGGKACGAAGCCCCACACCAGACGAAGCCGTGCCTATCGCCGTCTCAAGTGCCGCGGGCCTGAAAAAAGCAGGCTTCCCCCTGTAAAACTGAACCACCAAAATGAACAGGTCCGTCAATACCCCCCGGGCATATGTGCTGGGGTGTATCTATTTCACCACTTTACAGTTTCAAAAGATTCCCATGAAAATCTAGCCCAAACAGACAGATGGCCAGAGCTCAGCATTCCCACTCGCCACATATAAACAATAAAAGGGTACCCAAAAGCAGACCCTGGCACATACGCACGGCGGGACAGACATCTCTGCAGAGGGAGGTCAGGCACCGCTGCAGTTATACCATCTACGGATGCCTACGGCCACRTGTAGGGAAGAAAAACATTTTGATCTGCTGTACGTGTCAGGAACTAAACACAGTTCATTTTAACCTGCAGGTGTTAAATCAGTGTATAAGCCCCAGGAGAACATGCCCGATTAAGAAAGCTCCCATCAGCGTGGTGCTCAGCTGCAGCCAGCTTCAGCTCGGTTATGTCCTATCAAACAGGCGTGAGGCAAACTTGAAGCAGGCAATGTCCAGAGATGCTCCAGTTAAATATTTAATTCAGTCATCAGCAACACTCAAGTTGAAGACTTGCAGTGTCCCACTTGGCTTCTCAGATGACAAATCAGCTTGCTGATTTACCAGGCAATGCATAATCACGTCACATGGCGCTCTGGTGCCAATGCCACCTCTTGGGAAGAAGATGGAAGGATGGTAGAAAGGCCTGCATCTACCTGAGAAGGTGCCTCCTTGCAGGCTCAATGCAGAAAGTTTGGGAACGCCATATCTGACAACCAATATTCTCACCATGAGGCACTTGACAACAGCACACTAGAATCAAATGTCCCCCACAGAAGACCAGCCAAAGGTCTGGGGGAAAGGTTGGATTCACCTGAAGCCCCGCTAGAAGTCTCCAGCGCACCTCTTGCTTCCTGCCCTAAATGCTCCCACATGTGAGAACAGGGTCAACAACAGAAAGTCTACCAGGGAAGTTGTGTGGCTTTACATGTTCCTCCTGGAGCATCACGAGGCTTAATCGCAGCGCAGAGGAGCCGGTGCCTTTTTACCCCAAGCAAAAGTCTGCAAGTCAAAACAAATCCCCTCTCAAGCCAGCATCAGGCACTAGGACTCTATTTTTCCTACTTTTTGGGCAGCCAATGATCTGTTCTACCACTCGGGCAGCAACTGCATGACCTATTGGTCCAGAGCCAATGCCACAGATGCTCATCAGAGGTACCTTAAATGGCCTCAAGGAACAGTAAATGATCGTTGAACAAAAACCTGGATGAAACAGCAGAGCTATGGGCTGGATTTGCTGTTGACTTTCAAGCCTGAAAGAGGAACCCACCCATAAAAACACAGAGGCTAACTATTGAAAGGGAAAGACCCCCACCAGAGAGGAAGCAGCATGAACCAAAATCAGACTCAGCATGTGCTCCTCTCCAGCCCCGGTGTACCACAGACCGTGCTGGTGTCTCCTCCTCACCACACAACACAGTTATTGCCATAGTTGAATGCAGGAGGAGTTGAACAAGGACTGGCCCTATCTATGTCCCTAGGAGCTTCCCTATGTGAAAGCTCCATACCTTGTCTCCTCCAGCAATCACTTTCTTCTCTCTCCTCCCCAGGAGATAATAGGGACTCAGGCAAGGGTATCAAGACCCCACCACCCCAACAGGGAAACTGGGTGCTTGCAGGGTCTTTCCAGGACAGCAGCTTTCATACTGCTTTCCTCAAAGTGTCCAGAAGCATTGAAATTTTTCACAAGGCAGGGCATTTCTGCCGTCAGGAAGATCTAGAAGTTGAACACTGTCATGCTGGTAAGCTGGGCATCTCAGAAAAGCTATTCTCTCTACCTTGGAAAGCCACCTCTGTAACAGCCAAAGAGGACAGAGGGAAGATCTCACACCCGCAGAAGAGTAACTCTGCCTTTCTACTCCACTGCCAGTTAGCCCGGGGTCCCAGCTCAACCTTCTGCTGGGCTGCTTGGAGGCTTCAGCAAGCCGAGATTCAGCAGGCTGGCAGCAAGCACGCCCCTTGCCATGGAACAAGGTGTCAAGAGCTCCACAGCCAAAGCATCCATCCCCCTCCTCTTCACCCAGCCCTCCTCCTCCAGGATGAGGGTCAACAAGGCTCAAGGTCTCACAGCTGTGGGCCATACAGCCACCCCATCACCACCCCTCTGCAGCGATTCTTAGTCCTCTCTCATGTGATCAGGGTCTGACTGGAGATGTGACTGTGGCAGCAGCAGGGAGGAAAAACAGTTTTCTACATGTGACAGGCAAAGACCTCTAAATAGTCAGTGCAGACAGATATAAATCTCCTTTTCTTTCCAGGAGATCAAGACCCAACTATGCAAGTGGAGCAGCCTCCAAAGGCACCTTACTCCCTGTTGAAGCCACGGCTATTTCTGCCTCTGCAAATGCTCCCTCTTGTAGAGATAAGGCTCGGCTTTATGAAGCTCATAAACTAGTCATTAAAAAGAAAATAAAAMACAAGGGGGGTGAAGTGAGATGAACAAAATGCTAATAGGAACCCCCCCAGGTCAAACCGCCTCCCCTGTCACCGGGGCCCTCCTCTTGCCAGCACATTCCTGCCGCTAATGAGGCCCCACCACTTCCTCCTCCCTCCTCAAGTTGCTCCTGGTGATGCAAATCCATCGTCTTTGTTTCTATTCTTAGAGTAAAAACAGAACCAAAGTAAATAGCAAAACAGCTCTTAGGTTTCAGGATCCTTTCTTTTTCCATCCTTCCCAACAGTGGCAAGGCTGCTGTTGCCATCAAAGTGAGGTGACACCCGACCCCAGACATCATCTTTTTCCCACCGGAAATGCTCCGCTTAATCTTCAGCCTCTGACGTCCCCTTTGAGATCACTGCCAGCTCCTTCTCTGAACCTCCGCTTCACTGGGCTCCTTGGGAGGTTTCAGCCGTCACCGCAAGTCTCTCGGCAAGCAAGAGCGCCCACGGAGAGCCTGCCAAGGACGCTGGTGATGGCAGAGAGTTCCCCCCCGTCCCAGCCCCTCCRTGTAAGGCTGGAGACACGTCCCCACCAGACCTTCTGCCTTCTGCTGTCACCTTTGCCTAAGGAGCTGAACCAGCTCCGGTCTGCGCCCAGAGACACCTCATGGTGCCCAGCGCGTTCCCACGCGGCAGGGTGGGCACCGATGCACGTGCACAGAGGGGGAAGGGAGACACGCGGCAACACAGGTTAGACATATCACCTCTCCCCCATACGTGCCAGCRTCCCGTGAAGCAGGGTGACAGCCGTCCTGCCACATCACACTGCCAGGGAAGCTGCTCACGCAGGGAAGGGCCAGGGCTGAAGATCAGCTCTGCCACTGTCAAGCTCCCGCGGAAGCTGCAGATGCAGGAGGGGCAAGTAAGGCAGTCTGTGCGAGAAAAAGCTCTATTCAGATACAGTTTCTGGTCTGTAAAAACATCTCCCAAAGCCACTTCCTTYTTAGTTGAGGTCCAGCAAAGCCAAGCAGGCAGCAAACCCTACATTAGGTGCTGGGACCCTGAGCGCCTGCAGCAGGACGAGCACGCACCGGGTGGCACCAGGGTCACGTCCCAGCGCTCTCCCCACCGTCACGGCTCACGCTGGAAAGCAGACGGCAGCARAGAGCCAAGCCTCGGCTCCAGGTGCAGATGCAGGGGAGAGCACAGAGCCCTGACGGCGCTCACTAATGATGAACAGTCAGATGTGACCACTGCGTTCGGACACGGTGACCCCCCCAACGCTTTGGGGAGCTCTGGCAGTTTTCYGCAGGCTCCCAGGTGCAAGCAGAAGTGGGGAGATCATGAGGATTTGGAGGCTGGTGAGAACTCAGACCTCTCCAGTGAGGGCAGGGATAGGTAAAACGAAGCCTTTCTTCCAGAGATGGGGGAAGAAAAGTCCAAGCAGCCTGAGAAGCTGCTGCTCTGCGGTGGGTACCGGTGCGCCAAAGCACAGTGCTGCAGAGACCTCTTGCAGCACACAACTGCTACTGCACCCACGCCCCAACACCATGGAGCACCTCTTGGAGCCATGGTTTCCAACAGAAAAAGCGCTTTACAGCACACTGGTGATTTATCCTGTGCATCCCCAGGCAGGCTGCACCTGGYGAGGCTTTGCAGCATCCAGTTGATGGCATCCAGCACACACAAAGTGCCACCTACAGACAGCCACTATGCTAAATTGCTCCCAGTTCTGCAGCTGAATCCACTTGCCAGATCCTTGAGTCTATATGAAGCCACAACGACATCCAAAAGGGCTTATTCAGGCATAGRCACCTCCCTGCATGAATTTTCTTGCAGGGAACCTCAGGCTGTCAAAGTACTTTCTGCATCGGCACTCTCCAATAGCTAATGAAAGGCATTTTGGGGATTGCATTTGCAAAGAGCTGCACCATTTGCTCATGAACTTGGGGCACCTGCCTTCCTCAGATCAAGAAGACCCAAAGACCTGCAGACTATGAGCTCTGAGTTGTAAGAGGACAGGCTACAGCAACCAGATTTGCTGTTTGATATCTGGGAAAGCAACAGCAAGAGGGCTCGAGAGGAAGAGCAGACGGGCAGATCTACCAAGAGAAACACAAAAAAGGTCTGTAGGTGAACCAAGAGGCCCTACAGTCAGCAGAGGATGTGATCCACTATTCCTGGTGTGAGCAGTGACCAAGCTGGGATCCAGGGACACGCAATCATGAAGCCATTCTTGCTGGCAAACCACAGAGCCCAGAAGGGAGAAGAAAAAGAAATCAGGATGACAAAAACCACCAGACTGTGCGCTTTGGGATTAACCAGGAACAACCCCAGCAGCTGGGACCTCTCTGGCTGGATGCAGAGGCCAGGAAGGACCTGGGCAGCAGAGGTGTGGCCACTGTCACCATCACACCCAGCTGTTGGGAGGGGACAGCCAGCCAAAGGCAGGCAGAGAAGCTGTGCTGGGGAGAGGCACCTCCTCACCCCAGTCAGAAACTGGTCTGGGCCCGGCCAGCACAAGCCTCCGCGTGCTCAGCAAGATTAAGCCATCCAAAAGCGTTTGCTTTTCCCCGCAGCTGGACCATCGCTGGCTGCAGCCCAAAGCATCCCCAGCCCACCCYGCATCGCTGAGACCCCAGCCCAGGCCGCAGCACCAACCGGAAAACTCGTTCAAGTTTCACGTTTGTGAGGCGCCAGTCCTGCCGCAGAGGAGGAATACTCCAGCTCACAAAATAATGTCTTGCTTATTTTAAATCACTGTAGTTGTTTTCTTCTTTCACACAAACTTCAAATACCAAAGGACACAGTGCATATTTTTAGCGAGTCTAGCCTGGAGAAGCAGAGTAAAATTGGAAATTGGCAAAGGACTCCGCTTTCCTCCTCCTCAGCCCCGCTGCTTTCTGTGCATTTGATGCTCCTTGCCCAGAAGCAAAATGCTAACGCATCAGAGGCTGGAAAGTCGCTGCTTTTCTCTCTGTCAGCTTGTCGGATGCTCCCTCCACCACCTCCCAAGCCAGACTTGCGCTCCGCCAGCATCCCCGTCCCTGTGCGGGCTGCGCACGGCTGAACCCAGGCTGCTCTTTCCCAAAGCAAAGCCAGCAGAGGGAGCAAACACTGCGGGTTTGCAGGGAAATTGTGGCGGGTTTTAATTTTGGTTATTATATTCTGAATCTAGAGGCTATTTTCTAGTAGTTTACATAAGTTATTTGGACAGGCCCAAGGTAGGACCAAAGCCAATCTGCATCCTTTCTTAYAAGAGCCCTGGGAAAATGACATATAGTTCACACTAGTATCCAACCTGCAAAATGGCAGTATTCACATCAAAACCAAAGTCTGCCCTTCRGCAATAAATACCTTCCAGATTCAAGCCCAGGGGTCCACAGCTCCCATCTATTTATTTCAAGGCACTGTCAGAGACTGTACTCTCAAACCCCTGAAAGACTGCCCATCAGCATGTCTCAAATCACTTAGAACAAACAGGAGAGGCTTCCTACAGGTGATTTACAAATACAATGTGGTTTGCCCAGTATTAAACATTAAATAAATATCAACGAATAGGTTTAAGAGACAAATTGCTGAGTGATTTCCCTTCACAGAACTGGAAAAATCTCTCTAACACCAGAATTTCTGCTCCTTCCATCTGAGAGAGGGAGCACATGCTCTGGTTCTGCCTGCGGGTCCCCACAACCAGAAGAGGTTTGCTGTGGAGGCTGGTGTACCCCACCGGCCTGTAAACGCTTTATAGAACCGGTCGGCATCCACACGCCCACCCCACAGATGCGCTGTGGGTGGAGGAAGGCTGCCGCGGGGCCGGGGAGCGAGGGTTTGCAGAGTGGGAAGAGGGAAGACTGTGCGCAAGCTTTCGGGAACCTGCTGCATGTCACGCGTCAGCACTGACCAAACACCACACAATGGAGATAAGCAGTTAAGGTGTCATCAGCTGCCCCTCTGCAAAGCCATTAAACCTCCGCTGATGGAGCGCTGCATGGTTACCTGCCGCTCTCACCCAGGATCTTCTCTGCTATTGCCAGTGTTGTTGTTGTAGCTTGTAACCTTTCCACGCTAACACGCTGGCTTTGGCCACAAACACACCCCGACTGTGGGCACAGGCTTCTTCAGCCATCCCAGGAGGCCAGCACGGGCACCACCAAGACAACCGAGAGCAGCAGAAAGACACCCTAATAGCCAAAACRTGACACAGGCAGCTCCCAGGCTGTGCCCTGCTCACCTAACCTCCACAATGGGAGGAGAATTTATGGCTGAGCCAGTATTTTCTGAAAGGAAAAGAAATGCTGTCTCTCGCCTGCTCGCAGCTTGCTGTGAAACATCACACTGGTTCGCAGCTATCCTGCGGGGCTGTAAATTGTCCCAGCGTGCCGGGTGTCACAAGTGCTTTCCCCACCCTGTAAGCCTGTAAACCTCTGCCCGTCCCTGTTGCAGAGGCAGGTGGGTGATTAAACACACACCTACTCACCCTCGCGTGGAGCTGAAGGCAGGGCAGAGCTGAGCTGCCTGCAGGCAACCACCGCAGCCCCATCCCAGCCGCCCACCGTGGCTCCGCACCCGGCACTGGCAGCGTGCTGGGAAACGCAGCCACAAATTTCCAGTCCCCAAAGGGAAACAAGGCAAACCATGCAAAGCCGGGGTAGGGTCAGGAGCTACACAAGTTCACAGAGCTCCAGGGAATCCCCTCTACAAGCACCGCAGCCCAGCGCTGTCCCAGCAGGTCGTCAGTGTTTCTGGCCATCTGGCTTTGTGTGATACCTGGATTTAATTTTCTTTTTCGTATTCTCACAGACAAGTTCCCCACCGACCACAGAAAGGATGGGAAGGTTAGGAAGGTAAGCACAAACTAGCAGCCAAGCATGGTTTGGGAATATCAGAAATATGAGTCTGATGTTCATACAGATAGACATCAGTCCACAAAAACAGGACTTAGGATGACCTGCATTTTGGACATTTAAAATAGACAAAAATACACCTTTATACATCTCACCAAAACCCACCTCCAGATTCCCCCATAAGCAGATAATCAACATGGCACATTGGCTGACATCAGGCAAAACTCTCCCTCCCAACCATCCGAGTCCCCTTTGCACGAGCAGGGAATCCAAAAGCCCTTTGGTGCAGCAGGGCACCTCCGCACCCACCGCTGCTTCTTCAGAGATGTTTAGCATACAGTAAAACATCCCGATGTGCCCAGACCCATCCTTTCACGCAGCGTGCAGTGCCAGGGAAGGAGGTTTGGGGTGAACGCTGAGCGAGGCTGCATCCCTCCATCCCTTCCCCACACAGCCATCCTCCCAGTGCGCTGTAGCAACACTGCCGAGATGCCCAACCCTTGCCCAGATCTGATGAAGCTGCCCAACATGCACACAAAGCCCTGGGGAAGGCTCGGGGTGGGAGGGGATGAACAGAATAAACCTCCGTCCATCAGGAAAGCACACGAAAAACATTTCTGCAGAAAGAGGGAAGATCCTGCTCCCAAGCGGTCCATGTGCTGCAGGCAGGCTGGCCAGGAATGGCTGGCAGAGCCCAGGCAGGAGGTTTCACTGTGCGGAGAGAGCCAGCATGCGCTGCAGAAGCAGCGGAGGCAGGAAAAAAGCTAATTATTTGTCCATCTCGCACCTGTCTCAGCCAAGCTCTCCAAGGCATTYGCATTCATAAGCATCAGAGTAACCAAAATTTTGTATTAAATGCCCAAGGCACAGAATAAATTCCTAGACCGCACTGGGGGATTCTCCCCCATCCTAATGGCAGAAATGCAGCCAAGCACGAAACAGCTTATCATGGAGGTAAACATGAGGAGTACAACCCTCCAGTCTAATCCAGGTTCTGAGAAAAATAACCACTGCTGCTCTGGGATCCCACTGCCCTGCCCGTGCCTCACGGCTCAGACACCAGCCGGGTCGATGGGAGATGGGTGCCAGAGATGCCTGGCTCCGGCAGCTCCAGCAGAGAGGGAAGCTGGCATGGCTGGCCAAAAACCAAACTTAGTTGAGCAAGACTCATCCCCAGAAGATGCCCTCGCACCTGATGAGCCCCTCCACACCCACCAAGCAAAGCAGCAGCATCTCCCTACAGAGAACAGCACATAAGATCATTTCTGCCAGCACTGAACTCACACAGCATCTCGGGGTCACTTCAATCTGTATCATGAGTGCGAAGCATTGGCTGCACATCCTCCATCCCAAAGAGCAGCCGTAGGCACATCCACCCCAGCTCGCTCAGCTTACACTGTTTATCACAGATACTTGTTCCCAGTTTGGCTTTGAAAAAGTGGGATGTATCGCACTGTCCACATACACCACCAGGAACGCCCTCTCTACCAGCCTGGCTTTGAGTGGTCCCCACGAAGCTGCCCCTCTAATTTGTCCCCRCAGGAGACATTTCCCTTTGTGGGGGGATGGTAAGAGCAGACCCACAGCACACTCTCCTCTTCCCAAGCCATCACCGCTTTTACTACAGGCACCGCAAAGCATTTGCTGGGACGCTACAAGCTGCCGCTGCAAATAAAACCACACTCACCAAAGAAATGAGCCGGGTACGTTTTCGTTTCGAGTGTTACTACTCCCGCGCTAATTTGCAAAGCTGAGTGATTCACAGGCGGCCTCTCCCACTCGGTGCCTGCTCCCAGGGACTGCTCTGCTGCCTGCTCTCCAGTGAATAAGCTGCTATCCGGCTCAAGTGTCACATTATTTATCAGATTTGTATATTTTTTAACTACTCATCAATGAGCAATAGTCAGCAAGTGAGCAATTTGCCAAGCTGGGGTTGGGCACAATTAGATGATACATAGTGTGCATCCTTCATCTACCTTYGCCTTTACCTCCTTAAGACGGTCACTGCAATTGTGCTTTGCAAAACTGAGGGCAGCATGTGCGTAGATCCAGTACAACACTCGTCACTCTACTCCACCTCTTCATGAAACACAGTTGACCTGCCTCTTGTACGGCTCCAGCCTCTGTTTTGTGGTGGGKTTTTTTTTGGTTTTTTTKTTTGTTTGTTTGTTTGTTTTTAACACTGAACTACAGGGCACAAACAACCATTGACTGACTGTTTTATAACATTTTCTGAAATCAGGTATGAGAGAGAGCAGAGTTTTATATTAGTGTCGGAAGACAACCAAATAAAGCAAGCAGGAGAGTGTTACCACTGGTGGGATTTCACTGGCATTGGTGGGATTACAGCAGGGCTGAGCTGTCACCATAAGCATCACACCAGAGCCTCCGGCACTGGCTGCACACAGGAGACAACGGACTGCACCCAACAGACTCGGTAAGTCCCTGCACACTTCGGAACAAGACCAAACTGTCAGGATAACGCAGGGATGGGTCCCACTAAGCAGAAACCATTCTGCTCTGGGCTCTGCCCAGCGCACCTGGCACCAACAACCCAGACCGGAATATTCACATCCCATGGACCGGTACTGCTCTGGGGTGAGGCAGCTTCTGCACAGACCCATGCGCTCCACCTCCCCAACATCGCTGCAGTGTCCATCAGGAACGGGAGGAGTTTCTGGACWGATACCCAGAATCCATAGGAATAAGAAAACCTGGATGGGTACATGTCAGCCAGTGCCTGCCTCCTTCTACAGCCCAGGCACTGTTAGTAACTTCACTGAGCACCAGAYTTGATCAGGTTTCTGCCATAAAGCAAGTTTGTCTCCTCACTGCCTCCTTTTCCCAGGCTCTGCCATTCCAGTTGGCCTTTTCTCCTTCATTATGGGTTTTGTAAGGCTCAACTTCTCTGTAGAGCTCCCAAAACAAACAGGCTCTAAGTCTTTCCTGGAGGGCACAGACATTTCATAACAGAATGACTGTCTGTAAAAAATACCATACAAAACATAATAATAAYCAAAAAATAAAATAAATCAGTGCATGAGAACACAGCCAGGTAAGCAACACAACTTTGAGTCTCTCCTATGTGAAACATGCATGTATTAAAGCAAGCAGAAGTGTTGAGCCAGTTGTGGCAGCACCAGGGACGGCAGAGCTGGATCAGCTGCTGCGGCAGGATGATGCCAACCGCCGCTCTCCTCCATCTCACCTGTGCAAACTGGCCAGCTCTTCTGTGATGCACAAAAACCAGCATTTCATTTCAGAGGAGCAGAGGGGTCAGGAGAGAGACCTGCTGCAAATTAAGCTAATGACCCATYGGCCAGCACGCCGGGACTCCGGGCACTGCTGGCTCTTCCTCTATGGGGAGCAGCGGGATCCGTGCTGTCAGTTTAATAGGTTTCTTTATAACATCACATCAGTGGGAAACACCAGAACAACTGGCCTAGATACAGAGTACTTCAAAATCCCAAGGGGAAAAAGAGAGTACAAATTCACTCAGAGCCCTGCTGTAATCTGCACTGAYTGTCCAGGCAGTCATCACAGACAGTGACTCAGTCCTGGGTGACCTCCTTTAATGCTCCATAAGGCTAATACTGAGTTTAATAGGGTTAATTCTGCCTTTAATGATCGGGGCTCCTATGAAGACAAGAAGTTTCACCACAGCCTGTAACGCAGTCATCATTGCTCTCCTCCTCCCCCCAGGCAAGGGACACTGCAGAAGGTCCCGTCCCTGCTCCTCGCTGCCCGTCTGGGAGGCAGCGAAGATCCAGCTGGGCATGAAACCCAGAACAGTCCCTTGCCCATCACTGAGTGACTTAAAACAACACGCGCAAGGTCTCAGAGCACAGCCCCAGCCCTGGCCGTGGCCGCCGCCTCCGTCACACCATGGACACGCTGGACCCACTGGGGAAAGGCAGGGGATCCGAGTGAGAGAGGGATGTCAAAAGCAATCAAATGCTCCTCTTTCTCAGAAGCGGAAACGTCGCCAACAGTACAAGCCTTAGAGGAGTTAAAAGGAAAGGCTTACTAGAAAGAAAACTCATTCTGACAATCACAAAAATTTGAATTCATTTAAAATTCAAATTATGCAAATGCAAGTAATCTGTACGTGCAGCTCCATCACATGTCAGCAGTGGGACCGCAGACACATGCCACCAGCTACGTGGCTGGGGGAAATCCGCCCTGCACGGCGCTCTCAGAGGAAGGCAGGCRTGCTCGCCTCCGGCAGACACGGGAAGGGCGGCCACTCCTGGGAAACAGAGCAGGAGCAGGATTTGCAGGTGCTCCCTCCGCACCGGCAGGGAAGCGGAAAGRTGCCTTGGCAACACCAGCAGCGCTCCAGCATGCCATACCCCAGGGGTGCAGGGAGGCAAGCCTCAAATGTTTTCAGATGAGCTACAATAAATTCTCCCTTGGAGAAGCTTAGATGCCCATGACCAACACAAAGCCTGCGTTAGGCAGAGAGCCTAATCAAATGGATGTGGGAGAGCTGCACAGCACAGGATGCACACGGGCAATAGCTCTGCCCCACCTCCATCCACCCTGCCAGGTTAGGGTCCTGGCTGCCCCCCCAAAAGCCCTGCATCAGAAGCCTCTCCCCTCACTCTCAGCAATTCCCAAAATAGAAAGCCGAGCAGGTGCATCGCAAGGCAAAGGCAGCTCACACTGTCAGCACAGAAAGAGCAAAGCCAGAAATCTAACGTTACGAGCTGGGTAAGTGCAACAGCCCGGAAAAATGAATCAAGCTTTAAATATGGACTCTCCTAAAAGGTCCCAGATGAGCCACTGCAGAAAAGGCAAATCATATTCTCTCCTGTAAATGCTCTGCCATGCACGAGGAGAGCAGCTCTCACCTGGCACCAATTCCTCCACCAGCCACACTCAGACAGCCGGGGCTGGGCAGAGCAGGCGTCACGCAGCAGGCCAGGGCACAACATGAACCCAGGGGAAACTGCAACGCCTCCAGCACGRAGATGGAAAGCAATTACCAAACCTTGGGAGAACATGGAGTCCAGCACTAGCTACCTGTTCTTGGCAATAACCTCCCCAGGTTGGCAGGACCCTTAATATGAACTTAAAAACCAGGCTCTCTAGCTGTGTGGGGAATACTGGTGCCGTACCAGCCCGAGCCTCAGCTAACGAGCTGCCGGCTTGGCTTCCTGCATACTCACTGCCTCGAGCCTTCATTGAAGGGCCCTGCTGATGCCCTTTCCAGGTAGGATGAGTCTGCTTTTCTCAGTAGGTCTCACAAGATCACAGCCCGTGGCCGAGCCTACAGCAGCAACATCTTTTAGCTGTTAAAACAAACCAGAAATGACATAGGCAAGGGAAAAAAAAGAAAGAAAGAAAAAAAAAAAATCACACTACAAAAATCCTGCTCTGTTCCTTGACAGACGTAAGTCAGCTCCATGGGTACACCAAGAAAAGCTAAAGGTCCCCAAAACCTCATGAAGTCAAAGGACAAAGAAAACCAGCTGCAGACAGCACAGAGAGCTACCAGCATGGTGCTGAGCAGGCAGCGGGCTGGCCCCACGGGCGGGGGGCAGCAGGTTGCTCCATGGAGATGGACAGATCCCACCGCTCTGCAGGCACTAGAACACTGGTTGGGCTGAGAGCCYAAGTCCTTCCACGCCTTTTGTGCCCACCTCCGCTGCAGAAGGGAGGCTGTGGGTAACAGGTCCCATAGAGATACTGAAAGACCATCTCCAAAAKAGGAATGGTCCCCAACATCTCGGCRACCTCCTCGCCTTCCCGCTCTTCTGGGCGCAGTTGGAGGCTGTAGTTCCAGGCTGAAAGACAGATAAAGTGGATACCCATGCCTTACCCCACAGCAGGACSTCCTCATCTTAAGCACCTCCAATGTCTTTCAGCCGCTCATCGGACACCCCATCCCACCACTTCTGCTCGTCTCCATCCGAGGCTTTCACCTGCTTCCCGATCCCAAGGCAGCAGCTCCCACAGAGACGGTTCACAGGTGCTGCGGAGAGCTCCGGGGTCGTGACCAGCTCCCTCAGACTCACCCTCACAGGCATCCACTGCTGCTGCACATGGAAAAGTGTCAACACACTGCCAAGGTCGGAACCGTCCTCTCAGGAAGAAAAGGAGTGGCTACAGTCCGTCCGTGCACAAGTAGAGAGGGCGAGCCCCCAAAAGCACGCCCTACAGCAGTGACGCAGCCCAGGGGACACCAGAAGCAGCACCAGTCTGTGCGACCTGGCAGGGGATCAGCCCCTCCTCCGGGCTAGAGGAAGGTTAGCGACTTCAGGGGCMGGGGGTCTCAAAAGACACGTCTGTCCGAAGCCTACGGGCAGGGTGAGCACCGCTGCCTCGGCCGGCAGCTCTTGGCGGCACTTTGGGTTGCACGGGCACCCACGCCCCCCTCCACTCCCATTGTACTGATGCTCTCACCCATTTCCAACCAACASCGAGTGCTTTTCAGCACAGGGACACCCGAGCCCTCATTACAACCCCAAGGCCAGTAACGAGGCAGGAGGAAGGCCACACAAACCCCTATATCAGGTGTCTCTGGGAAAGAGAAGAGGCAAAGCCCATTAAACATTGATCACAGTCCCCCGCAGCTGCGGCGCAGCCCTGACATGTCCCTGCCATCCCACCACCACAATGCTCTGAAGGGCCAGAAAGGGCTGAGCTGCCCCAGGGTCTCAGCACTGGCTCATTGCTCGCCCCAGCCCCCCGCTGCRCCTGTCTGCAAACCCTCAAAAAAGACCCAGTTGCTTATGCAGGTGAGGCAGAGGACAGGAAAACTCATGTCCTACTTTCAACCTTGTTTCGTACTTTGGACGGCAGCGCCCAGAGACAAGGCATTTGCCCCACACATCACCCGGCTGAGCAACAGCCACCTCCGAGCCAGCGACARCCCGTTGGGAAGCGGGGAGCCAGAAACCCTGCCAGGCGAGGCAGGCAGGGGCTCTGCCATGATGTGGGCAAACTCGAGYTGCTGCTGCCATCTGCTCCACCAGGCTGGAGCGGCCTCTTTTTCTGTTGTTTTGGTAATGCTGCRCATAAAAATAGCTCTCCGACAGGTCGGTGGTTTTGGGAAGCCGCGCACGTCTGAACGCGGTGGGGCCGGCCGCCCCGATACTCACAAACTGCCGCCGCAGCTTGGTCTTGACACGCTCGGCCTTCGTCTCCGTCGGGTGGACGGCATAGCCGAGGGACCCCAGGTGGTTGTCGACCGACAGGCTCTTCCTCATGTAGAAGGAGCGGGTGCGGAAGTAGCTGAAGGGAGCGTCCTCCACCGCTGTGCCGAGCTGGGGGTCCCTGGGRGGGTCCGTGCAGTCATCCTCCAGCCGCCAGGCCTCCCCTGGGGAGCAGAAGGACATGTCACCCCATCCGAGCCACGTCCTATCCCTCCAGCCCACCGGTAGGGATGCYGGGTGGACAGCCCGGACCCCCTCTGCCCACCCCACACCCACCGGCGTGCCGTGGGGTACGGGTGCTGCAGGACTCACTGCCCGGAGCGGGTCAGAGGGCACGTCCCTGCCACAAGCCCCTGCATACCCCTTGCCCCTGCCTGCCCCAGGCAACAGCCCCTGCTCCCACCCCATCCAACCCCATGTACCCACAGCCCCCAACCTCTTCCTGGCTGGAATTGGTCAAATACAGTTGAGCACAACGAAGACTTGGCCAGAGTCAGGGCCTCCAGGCACTACTGCRGTATAAATATTATTACTCAGAATAACCAGCAGACCAAAATCCTAATACTTAAAAACTTCCTGCTATTTAACTCTAATAGGGTTATCCCATTTAAAAGGGTCATTTATAAAGAAATGAAAAATTTCACTCATTCTTCATCACCCTAAGTCCAATAAGACATTCCACATTAAAAGAAAATGTTTTGTTTTGTTTTTTAAAGGAATAAAAATCCTACAGCCAGAACCACACACAGTTCTTGCTGCTAGCATTAATGCTACATGCCTGTATCGAACCTCTCTCCTGCAGGTATTCACATGCTCTGTACTTGGTAATGATAATAAATCTTGCTTTGTGAATAGGAAAACTGAGACACCATAAGTGTTGCAAATTGCAAAAGGATTTACTGCCATCTCCTCCTCCAGAAAACTCTTGAAGGCACGGCCAAGAGCAAATCAACAGTCAAACCGAGGACAGAAACCAGACCTCCGGTCTCCTCGAGCTCCACGCAGCCCATCGCCAGCAGCACCATCTGATGCAGCACTGCAGGTCTGGAGTGCCCGGAGACAAAAAAAAGAAAGCAGCGGCAGCAGAGACAGTCAGCATCACGCAGAGCTGGCGCTCCCGGGGTAGGACTGACCATATTTCATTGCAAAAAAAGGGAAAATAACAAAACACTCTTTTCCAAGGAGCTTGGATGCTGTATGCTTTTTGTTGCCAATCTTGTCTTTACATCTGGAGTCTGCCCTGCCTCCCACCCCCCAGCCAAAATCACTTCTCAATAACCATAACAAATAAACAATGAAACCCTCTTGCTCAATTCTTGTAAAAACGATCAATTATTAGCCATTGCAGCCCAAAAGGGCATCTCACACGATTGTCTTCAGAAACTCTCCCCCTCCTGCAAGCAGCATCTTGCCAAGGCAAGATCATATGCCGCATCTTCAAGCACGAATGACTGCGACCCTGCCACACTAGGGCTGAGGAGCAAAATAMTTCCAGAGTTTAAAGCAGATAAAGGCCCTAAGGTAAAAGCCAGCCACAATTCAGTGAGTGAAGTCTAGTTTACCCAACAAGGCTGTGGGTTTTACATTGAATATGATGAGAGACAGGCTGGACTAAAAGCCACTGCAGCCTCAGAGCAGTGACCAGCCGCTCCATCTTCTGCATCTCAACAAACACATCTCTTCCCCAAGCTCCCCGAGGTTTTTAAGGTGTAAAGACAGTTCACTGCGTGCAAAGTCCTSCCAGTGGATCTGAAGGCACTGAATATAACCAGCAGAAGCGAAAGGACAAGAGGGAAGAAGAGAAAGGCAGAGAACTTAAAAATGCGAACAAAGAGGCAACCCGGAGCACAGCACTACCTAGCATCACATCTTCCTTTTTTTTCCTCCCCTACTTTCAATTTAATAAGCTGCTGCTGCTCCTCTCCAAATGTCAACTCATACAACACAGGAACTGCTGTTTGAAAGCTGTGATTATTCAAGGCACAAACACGTCAATCGGAGCCCAGATCCAGACTGCCACCGCAGGATAGCATCGCTCCGGGGACGCGGCAGGAAACGCCGTGACACAGGCACCAAGCTGGGAGGAGACCCACCCACCACGCAGGAAAATCACACACGGAAGGAGGAACCGCCCCAGTGCCCCCTGCTCGTCTGCAATGCCTCAGCCCCCACCCACACCATCCTCTGTACCCACGGCCATCCCTTCGCAGCCCCACAGCATGCCCAGACACGGCCACCGCTGCTCTGCCGCCCTGGGTGAGGGAGGGCCAAGGCTGCGGGCTGAACGTAGTCCAGCTGCCAGGGTACAAGGGACAGCCACCCACCGTACCCACTCCTCCACGTGGGACACCTCTCCCGAGGATGAAGGAGTTGGTGTTCAAGCCCCACAAACCAACAGGGTCACGTCTGGTCTCACTGAACCCAGTTTCCCACTGATTTTGCTGTTCTCAGTCCCTACTCTCGCCAAGGGGCTAACAGGCAGCTGCATCCTCCAGCACAACCCTGGGGCAGGACCACCAGYGGAGCTGCTCCCCTCCAAACCTCTCCCTGCTCGGGCAGAAGGCCTACGGTCCCTCCTCCCCGGGAATGGRGAGCCAGGACCTTGCCTACCCCAAAAAGCTTTTCTATGTGCCGAAGGAGCTTGTTCCTGATTTTTACCAAACAAGTAAATCAATGATCAAGCCCAGAGCCTGGAGAGGTCAGAGGGGAAAGATCAGGAAGTGTCTGGAGAGGAAATGCCAGGGACAGGAGCAAGCCCACAGGCTGGAGTCCAACATCTTTATGCTCTTCTGCCTTRAAGCTGGTCACCTCTGCCGTCCAGAGCTACACCTGGCAACATCAGCACCTCTGAAAAGATTAAGCATCTTCTTGGGCTTGGCAATAACGATTGCTGCAAAATCTTTTTTCTTTCTGAATTTGAAGTGTTGGGAAGGGCATGCACCAAAGGATGGAGGGGCAGCAAGGACAGAGACCCGCTGCCTCTCCAATACTTCATCTCTCAGCACGGACAGGCTGATCCCTCAGCCGCTGCGAGTGACACAAAAGGTTTTCCTCAGCACCAACACTGATGCACGGGTTGGTGTAAAAAGGCCCTTCTGTTCCTCTCTCGCACAGGGGGTGGCACATTGCTGAGGTACCGGGCTGAAGTCTCAGAGCCAGGAGTCTTCCTCTCATCCAACAGCACGTCACTGCAGAAAAGAGCACYGCTACCCAGCTGGAAGCACAAGGTGGGCACCTTCTCAAGCAAAGCTGTTTCAGGAGGGRGCCGTATGCCCATGCTAAGTTCAACAGAGATGCAAGATTGACGCTCATCCAGACGTTGTGGAAGGCCATCCAAAACAGTCCTGTGAGAATTAGGAAAATTAATTCCAGAGTCCTGGTCTAAGCTCAAATCCAGCCGCTTCCTTTCAGCTTCTTTCTTTTCCTCCCATGGGCACAATTCCTAATAAGCTCACACCAACCGTGCTACCAGTTAGCTTCTTCCCAGCTTCACAGTGGGGCATGGAGCCAGTTTCTGAAGAGCTCAGCATGTTGTGTGACAGACAAGGGAGAGAGGAGGCAGTGAAGAGCTCCAGCACGGTCTGCTCCTTCCAGGTGCAAAGCAGAGGGAACTGCAAGGGGTCAGGCACGCAAAACACATGCAGCGACCTCCCTGTGCAGGCTGGCAGGTAAGAGCTGCAGGCAAACAAAGGTTGAGAAGAAGCCCCTGCCTGCTGTCGAACAAAGAGAACGGTGCAACAAAATATGTTTCTCAGTCCTAGCCCTAAAACTTCACAGAAGARAGAAGGACAAGCGAAAGGCAACTCATTTCCCTGTGCTACCAGCATGTGTGAAGCCTCTCGGCACACTGCAAAACATGACACCAAACGGATAATGGTTTGGACAAGGCAGGAGCTGCCCCTACCCCTGTTTGACCAAGCCCCATTTGCTCTTGTCTCCCCCTTGCTACGTCCAGGGCTCATGGCCATCAGGAGTTTTGGGTTAACCCAGGAAAGCTGCTCCAGGCAAGGGGGTGAAGGATGGAAAGCTCGGAGCCTGTGCCAGCTGACCACACCACCACTTACTGCAGGTTACCTGGAGGGGAACAACAAAACCAGACCAACAGGAAACCCAGTTCCCTGTCCCTCAGGCCTCCTGGCCACCCTCAGGGCCCCAGTTCCCCATCAGACACCTTGGACCTGCACAGGAGCCATGGTGYCACAGCAGGACAGTTTCCTGTAACCTCCCACAGAGCGGTGGGGCACTCCCCTTCCCCGGCACTGCCACGCCGGAACCGCAGGACACAAGGCAAAAGGCTGGGAACACATCCCAGAGGTCAGATGAGGATRTCGCATCTCAGCCATGCAGGAGGAGACAGCTTCTCCCACCTCACTYGGCGACTCCTCTGCTTGCGGCCCCAAGCACAGCAGCGAGCCAGAGCCCAGTTTCTTCCCTTCAGAGCGGAGAGCTCTCCCCGAAGATGAGCTTACCACCTCTCCCATGAACCTCTCCCTGCTCCTGCCAAAGCCTTGCACCCCAGTGGGCAAGCCTCTYCCCGAGGTGGCTTTGGCCATGTGTCCCCCGCCTTGAACGGGGAGCAGTGGCACCTGCTCAAAGCAAATTCACAAGTTCTTTAAGGAAAGGATCTTCTCTCCCTCCTGAAACCCTGCAGTCCAGCTCTCATCCCTAAGTACTTGTGGGAATCCTGCTTCCCTCATCAGCATACCAGGGCTCGTTAGCCTCCTGTGCCACATGCTGCTCTGCTCTTGTCCTGCTGTCCAGATGTCACACCCTGCTAGCAGTGCGATCCCTGCAGCTTGAGGGTTGCTGCATCCCTGCAAGTGAGGCCAGATCCTCTGCACTGATCAAGGCCACCGCTTGTTGTCCCACTCAGACAAATTTAGTGCTGTGTATTGCAGGTAAATACTACCAAACCCGTGATCCAGGCTGTGAGAGACTGATACAATAACCACACAGTGTTGAGAAAAGCATCTTTTGTTTTTCCCCTCCATGATAGCATGCTGATGGCCTTAATGAGTAGCTAATTAGCAGTTCCTAACTGAGTATCAAGGAGCCACGAAAAGAACCTGGGAGGATCTGGGCAGAAAACAACTCCTCGTTCATTCACSCAAGGCTCTGGCTGTGGAGGGAGCCTTCCAACCTACGAGGGTTTTCATACTGCTCCCTCTTCTTGGCATCCTRGGCACCTTCCAGCCATGAGTGAAGCAACATCCTAAACACTTGTTACATGCAATCAGGGCTCTTCTTTACCCCCACTGTGCAGGGAGGGCTGTGCACAGGGTTTGCTCCAGGGTGGCTGTTCCACGGTGCACAGGCACGTCTGCACTCACATGAGAGGAGGCGTTCGCAGCAGAAGGTGATGAGGTTTGCAGCAGGTCTGACTCACGCTGGGACTTCATCCCACGGTCTTACACCAGCCTCCCACTCCCKCCCTCCATCTCCAGCACAGCTCCCTGGAAGCACCAACACACCGACCAGGGACCTGCCGGGTGCTGAAGGGTGCTCTGGATGCCATGCCCTCCACAGTGGGTGTCCTCTCAGGCACAAGTCCTGAAAGCACTTTGTTTTGCCCTCTACCAAGAGACAGACCTCCACCATTTATTCAGGTCTGTCCTTGCAAACYATGACCCAGGAAATCCTGAGGGCTCACAGAACCTCACAAGCCATCTTCAATTCCAAGCAATGGAGTTGCCTGCAATTACCTACCTACTCCTAAGTGTCCCACTCCCTCGTGTCCCCCAGGGTCAACTACACAAGCTTTCCCATGGGTCTTCCTCCCACATCAAGACCTGCTCTAACAATTTGATGGGCTGAAAGGAAAACCACGGGTCCTGCATGCAGCGGAAAGCAGTCGCTCGGGTGCTGCATCACACGCAGGAGCACCACTGTGACGGGCGCAGCAGGACAGGCTCAGCAACGTGCCAAGATCCTCTCTGTGCACAAATTTTAGGAGAATTAGTAGCACCGGGAAATGAAACGCAACCTGCAGAGCATTAAAATTAATCCAGGGTTTGGCCAGCTGCTCTCCTGGGTAGCTCACAGTGATCCAACTGTGAGCATGTCAGATTTTAAAAAAAAAAAAAAAATCCAAGGGTGCTGTTTGAAGGGAGCTGTTTTATAAGGATTTTATTTAGCGCTGGATTATCAGCCCTKGCTTGCAGGCCTTATCTTTGTTTCAGTGCTAATAATCCCTTTCCCCATCATTTTTATGGCACCAGCATGATTCCACTGGCACCAAAAGCACTGAAACACTTCGGCCATCAACAGTTTTGCCAATAAACTTGTTCAGAGCAGTTGGCCCAACCACATTAGTATTTCATCAGGATTAGCACAAGAGTAGAAGAACATGATAAAAACCCTCAGTTGACCTGAAGGCCAACACACACTACCAGGCTGGGGAGCATTCGCTACAGCAAATCCCCACCCCAGGCCAGGACTGTGGGCACAGCACAGCGGTGCCACGCTCTGCTGCTGCTCCCGATGGAGACCAGCAGTGAGTACCCTGAAGCCACTTCACACCATAGGAAAGAGACACTTTGGCCTGTTGCAGAGGCCAGAGAGCCACTGAGGCAGCAGCTCACCCCAGCACGGGTGGGCAGGAGATGCAGCTCACCCAGAGGCAGATGGCTCTGAGCTTCAGCTCCCCACATCAAGTGGCTTTCACAAGCCGACTCTGCTTTTTCATCAGCCTAATATGAAAGATAGGGAGGTTTAAGTAACAGGCTCACAGAAAGGCTCAGAGAGGGGCAAAAAAAAAAAAACCCAAACCTTATCAAGAAGGGCTGGTTTTGGAGCAGGATAAASCCCTCACAGACTGGGGTTGGATTTATTTTGTTATGTGTGCCCCTGAAGAAGCAGGAAATGTTTCCTTGGATTTTGCAGGCCCCCTGGCAGAATGGGGTGGAAGCCCGCCCCAGCGCTGCGGCACTCACCRGTAGAAGGGACCGTGCAGCCTTTCTGGCAGTCGGAGGCCAAGTGCTTCTTGTAGGGCTTCTGCTCCGGCATCTCCTCCCTGTACGCCGTGGAGTCGAGGAGGGGAAGCCTGCTCAGGACCGGGGACTGCGGGATGCTGGGCAGCGTCCGGGACTTCCCCAGGAGCGGTCGCTGCAGCTTTCTGTCCAGAGACCTTGAGGGGAGAAAASACAGGGCATACCCCCTTCAGTAGGTGAGATGGCTTCTTCAAGCCAGGACTCTCTGTAGCACACAATGCCATCACTGGACTGAGAGCATACGGTCCTTCCCAACACCAGATTGCACCCTTTGTTTGCAAAGCTGCTGCTATTTCAGTAAAGCCTTCTCCCTTCGCCAGTGTATTTTAATTAGGATTTGCATCTTGAGCTGCAAGCCACAATCAGCATAAACAGCACATGAAGCATTCTAGCACCCACCCCACCTAAAAACTCACAGATAATCAGAATTAAGCAAATAAACAAACTGGAGGGTTCAAGACTGAAATGATACAAATTCCCTTTAAGAGAGTTTAAAAACCYCCCTTAGCACTGAGCATCATCTGAGACAGCAGAATGCTTTCTGTGGTGCAAACCAGGTCACTCAGGGGTCCCAGGGACATGCGCTATAGGGAATGTCCAGACTACAGCGAGACAGACTCACACAGCAGGCACTATAGAGGTCACGAAGGTGTCATGCAACATGTAGAAACACAAGTTCAAGGTCTCTGTGGGGTCAAAACTCAACCAAGTCTGATGATAAGGCTCTAAAGCTGCAGGGGTGACTAAGACGCACACCAACATGCTACAGTGTGACCACGAGCCTCCTTCTCCTCCAAAACCCCCGAGTATGCCAAGCCTCGCAGCGGGGCATGGGAGCAGGTCCCCTTTCTCCTGCTTCACCCCCCAGCATCCCTCAAGGGATGGTCCTCAGGTGCCGTCCTCAGGGATGACACTGGCCCAGGCCATGCTGCAAAGATCCCAGAGATGTGATAAAAAGGAGCGGAYGCCCAGCACTGCCACGGTGTGAGGAGAGGTGGGGGGATCACCCTGTGCGGAGGGCTGCAGGTTGGGATCACCCCAAAGCTGTCCCAGCCCTGTTTCCCGCTGTCACAGAGCCCACACCTGAGCCCGACCGAGCTCCCCAGCACACCCCGAGGGGGCTTGGCAAAGGGCCCCTCCTCACACAAGGCTGTTCCCAAATCTCATACTGAATGGTACGAAACCTTCAAATTTCCATCCAAAATTCAGTTCTTAGCTGGTTTATGCTCATCTGTTCTTGCACCAATATTAACCTTTAGCTTAAATAATTATTCCCCCTCTCTGGTGTTTGCTCCCATGATTAATCTCCCTTACACTGCAGTCACAGCCCCTTTCAGCCTGCATTTTTCTAGGCTGATTAAGGCAAGTTCKTTCAGCCTCCTCTCACAAAATGAGCTTTCATTCCCCACAGTTGTTTCCACACCCCTCACTTGCCCTCCCTCCAGCTCAGACCCCGCATCCTCCACCCATCCCGGAGCATCACGCAGAGCCGAGTTCCTGGTGTAGACGGCAGGGCGAGCGCTCTGCCTCCCTGAATGTTACAGCACTAAATTTTATCTTATTTCCACTAAGCCGGTCCTCAGGGTCGCACAGGGAGAGTCTATCATGCAAAAGATCCTGACCCTGGGCGGCTGCCTGTCACCGCTACGTTTATTACGATCGTTTTTCACTCCCTTTACAAATGTGACAGCAGCTCCCGACTGGTGTCGGCATCTGATGTAATTCACAGGCGAGCAGCGACGCGGGGGCCGGGGCAGGCTCCTGCCGGACGGTGCCGCAGCCGGCGCACAGCAGCACCGCGGGGGGGGGGCAGGAGCCCCAGCCGCCCGGAGCCGGGCAGCCCCCGCGCTCACCGCCGGGGCCTCTTACCCAGACCCTAAAAGATGTGTCCATCRGAGCAGGGATGGGGACCACGTTTTGACATTTAGGTTCGGAAATTTATTAATTTCTGCATTAATTGCATTTGCCTTCGATTCCCAGGCAATGCCGCTCTGCCCCGCAGAGCTGTCACTGAGCGCTCTGGGGACGGGGGCGGCTGCGGGGACGGCACTGCCCCGGCCCTGGAGAGGCACCGCCGCAGCTGCACCATCCTGCCCACTCCAAGCCCCACACTTCACTTGCATCGACATGAAAACAAGCTACGCCAGGAGATACAAAGCCAGAATTAGCATCCTGAGTTGTTTCTATTTCAGTAAAACGTATGTACCTCTCATTGTAACACATTTCATTGGCACAAGACAACAGGGATGTAACTTAACACATCGCTGTGCTGCATAAATGAGTCCTGGGCTCTGCCGGAGTTCAAAACATTCCTTTTTTTCTTGCATGTAAATCTCAGTGCTTTTAAACGCACCTGCATATAGCTCCATCACCTGCAGAACGGTATTAGCATCTTAAGTGCTAACATCCCTTTGTGCCTACCCTGCCACTCACACAAATCACATGGGGGTAAAAGGGAAGAATTCACACCCTTAGAGGAGCAATTTTTAAGCTGCATAGCTGCAGACAAAGAGCAAAGCAACTAGAAACGTGTTTAGAGCCGATATCTGTACTCGAATTCCCAGCTCCGTGGATCTACTATCCCGTGCACAACTCCAGAGGCCTCAGCAGCAACTGCCAGCCGGGACCTGATGCCATCGGGAAGTCACACTGCATCTACATCTGCTTCCCAAGCAGGCTCCACAGTTAGGCGTTACCAAGGATGCCACATCCCATTAGTAAAGATCCCTGACAGAGTGTAAAGCTCAATTAGAAAAGCCATAATCAGCGCTGTTACAGCCTGTATTTAGCTGCTGTTCGGCATTTTGGTAGAATGGAGAGGACATAATCAAGTCTTGACGAAGGTGGAAAAATCCTTCTGGCTGCGTGCGAGAGCTCAGGCAGGAGCCCAGTGACAGCTCCATCACTTCCAGTCCGGGGACAGATGGGAAATGTGAGAACAGTCACCAGGGCCAGGTCCCCTGCCGCCAGCCCTGGGGACAGCAGCAGGGCACAAGCTGGTTGTGCCAGGCAGGGTGCTAGCCCAGCTGACTGCTCCAGCATCCACCACCTGAGCCACAGCCCGTCACACCCGGGGGACACGGGTGCTGCTTCCCCAGGCTTTTATTGAAAGCAAAGAGGCTAACAAAAAAGGCCACTGTGACAAAAAAWGGCAAAAAAAAAAAAGGCAGAACACATCTCAAAAGATGTGCTGTGTCTGGCGCGTTCCTCATGGTGATGTCCTTACCGGATGGCTTCTCCATCACGCCATGGAAAGAGAGGGGAAGGGCTGAGCAGAGATAAAGGGAAGGGAGGGATAGCAAAAAGGTTAATGTAAGTTAAATCAGGGAAAGCCAGATCCTGCATCCCTCCTCCAAGCAACTGCACACCCCTCCCAGCCTGTCCTCCCCACTTACATTGATGCAGGGGAAGCTGCTCTCTGGAGGGCACTTCCCAGCCCAACCTAGAGAGGACAGATTCTCCACCTTACCCAGGGGAAGGATGGAGGAGTCACCATGCCAGCCACAGCAGAAATCCAGCAACAAAACAGAGATATAGCAACCAGGAGGGAAAAAATAACCCTAAACTCACTACTCTCACAATCCAAAAAGGACCCCAAYAAACCTCACCTATTTACACAATTTGCCGGGGAACTGAGTAGGAAAGCCTCCTGCACATCTCCTGGAAATGCCCGAGGATAGTGACCCTCCAGAGGTGTCCCATTCCCAGGAAAAGGGAAACCCTCACYCTGCCACAGTGCTCAGTCCCAGCAGCTCTCAGACAAACCTGAGTGCACACTGTGCTAATCCAGCTCCCCCTCAGTCTTCCCAGAGCCAGGCTGCTCATGGAAAATGGGAAGGAGAGACAGAGGTTAAGCCAGGGAGCAAGGCTAACGAGGGAGAGGGGCAGAGGAGCAGGGCACCAGCTGCTCCTGACCTTGCTTGCCTGCTCCAGAGCTGTGACTTGGTGGCAGCCGTACACCCTGACACGCAAGTCCATTTCCAAGCTCCGACGGGGACAACACACGTCCCTAAGAGCTCACAGGCCTGACAGGCAAATAAGGATTCAGAAAAAGAAGATGGAGAAGCTGAACRGCTGCTCCTCCTCCTGTCAGACCGCACGGCATTTCACAGGTAGTTGTGGGTGGCTCCTCTACACCCTCAGTCAATTAGTTCACTAAATCTGCCAAGCAAAGGAAGCATATAAAGCTGAAGGTTTGGGGAAGAACAGCCAAATGAGGTACTGAGATTGGGCCGGGACAGACGAAGGATAGCAGGGATAGGGGCCAGGAGAGCCCGGCTATTGCAAAGGGACACCACTCCCAGATTTTCCCAGCCGGCGGCTGCTCCTGCCTGTAACAGGCTGCTCAGCCTGCTTCTCCAAGGAGGTGTAACTTAGCAACCTGACCTTAAAAACTCGGCAAAGGTTTCAGCTGGATTCAGGAAAATGAGAGATGCTACAAGCCAGGAGAGCAATTACCCACCACAACCTCTTGGACTGGGGCAAGGGCAGATGCCCCTCTGCTTGGGGAGGAGGGTAAAGGCAGCGTGCACCTCCTCCACAGCCTGAACCACACGGCCTCTTTCCACAAGCAATGGCTGAAAAATTGAAAAAAAATAAACGAAATGCACATCCATTCCCTGAAATAGCTTGCAGAGACCCAGCTGAGTGTAAGGTGACAGGCACAGGGGGACAACTTGTATCCCAAAGAGCTCACAGCCCCAAAAGGCAAACAAGGATTTAAAAAAAAAAAAAAAAAAAAAGGTGGAGAGGCCAGGGCAGGAGGAGGTTTCCCAGAGGTGCTCAGCTCCATGGTGCAGCTTTTACTGTCATCCCCGTGGTGCCTCACCCCACTTTCTGTCCCTGACGAGGGGAGAGGCAGAGCCTGCTCCTGCAGGAAGCAGAGCAGGATCACGGACACCCCACCAGCCCGCGCTGCGGGCCCCGGCCAGCCCAGCTCCCAGAGCCCAAAGCAAGGCACCCCAGGAGTGCACGGCGCTCACTGGGTGCGAGCTCGGCTGCGGGGAGGCTGTGTGCCACGGGGAAGAGGAGATGAGCAGCAATGTGTGCCATGCTCTCCTTCATCCCCATCTGGACCGCAGCAGGAGACAAGACAACATCTACCTGCAGCTGGTTTCTGCAGAGGGGCTTTGCAGGAAAAGGAAGCAGCAGGAGGAGAGGTGAAGCAGAGAAGGCTGCAAGTGCCTTAGAAGCCATTTCTGGACAGAAGCACAAGGCGACAGTGGCAGCAGCCTCCAGGACGCAAGTGTGGTCCAAAGCCCAAAGCAGCAGCAGAGCCCCACGGAGGGCAGGGAGTGAAGGTTAAGGGGATGGCACAGCAGTGGGGAAGCCTAGAGAAGGAGTCTGAGAGGAAGCAATACGACCAGGTAAAATACAAGGTGGCCTTGAAAACCAAAGCCCGAGAATTTAGGAAGAGCAAAGCCTTCACAGGGCATCCACGCGTGTTCAGATCACCAGAGTTTGCTGTTAGCAAACCCGTGAGTCACTGGTACTTTTCTAGTGACCCTGTGAATTGCAAAGTCAGAGAAAAAAAGTCACTGAGAAATCTTCCCTTCGCATTCAAAAAACACCCAAACAGAAAATCTTTTCTCGCTGCCCAGTATAATACCTGAGTTGACTATCCAGCAGCCAACGCAGAAGCCACAGACCCGCACCAGTTCTCATCTCAYGGTCAGTGAGCAGTGACAATCCGCCACTTCCTTGCAGCAGGACCCCCCCCATCGTGCAGAGCCACGTTTTTAGCAGGAGAGAGGAGCAGCCAACACCACTGAGGGAGGCAACCATTTTAAGGGAGAAGCCTGAGCATCGCTGCACGGGACAGCCGAGCCCTGTGCACAGTCCTCTCCCYGCCCCTGCACAGCTGCCAGGCAACTCCTCTCCATCACCTGCAAGGTGCTGCTGCCATGTCCTCCCCTGTTCCCAAGAACATCCCTGGAGCACAAGAAGTTCGGACAGTCCTAGTCCTGCACTGGGCACCACACAACCAGCTCGGTTACTTTTTAACCATTTGGGACCAGAGAGAAGGCAGCAGCAACCCCTTCWGCTACCTGCAACAGAGCACAGCTGGTATCCCCCGAGCAGGAGGAGCTCAGCCATGCGACATCTCTCTCTTCCCAATTCAAACCAAGCCTGCACAAAACTGTCTTCATGCTGTTAAAAGGTAACAGGGGCTGAAGAGCGGAGGATGATAGCTGAAAACAGAGCATCTTTTATCTGGCTGTGAAACAGTTTCAAAGCAAAACAAAAACCAAAACAGCATTCAGCTTGCAAGTTCAGAAAAGAAAAAAACCCAAACCACGTGAAGCTATAAAAATACCTTGCCAAGCTCAGCTGTGAGCTGGTAAATACCATGATTTCCACCAGCTGGTTTGCAAAAGCTTCCTCTCCTGCTATCTCTCCAGCTTGAAGTGCATCTCTCCATCAGGGGCCATTGCCCAAGCACTGAACAAAACTCCGCCTGGGATCAGGGGAATAATTGCTCCTGTCCCTGAAAAACTGCATTTCAATTAGGACGGGTGAGACAGGCTTCAGGGGCTGCCGGGAGGTGCAGGAGRGAAGGTCCCACACCCCACGCACCAGGAAACACGGGGAGGGCCTCAGCAAAACATTTCAGAAGAGCTACCTGGGGGAGAAGCATTCAGCACCCATTGCCCCCTACGAGTCCAGCCGCACCCCAAGACCCAGCCCTGCTCCCAGCACCCATCCTGCTGGGCTAGGGCCAATTACCAAATTTCCCAGAAAAAGGCCAAAAGTCCTTTTCGTGGCAGCAGCTGCCTGCTGAGCCCTGAGCACTCCAGTGTGCGACAGCCTGTGTCACACCCGGCGACTGCCAACACTACCGACTGCCTCTCGCCCACCGGGCATTTACTCAGTGCTAAAGACCTACTGCCGCTCTGCGGCACTCACCCCCCGGCACCACCGACACCATCCCGTCAGTCCAAGCGGGTCAACAGGCAAAGCCACCCCCGGCCGGCCAGCCTCACACACTGCTTCAGGAAACAGGTAAAAAAAACCACTAACATTTCACATCAGCAGTTCTGAACCCAAGCACCGTGGCTGTGTTTTATAGCAACACTTCCATTTCAACATTTACTTAAATGTAATTGTTAAAAGGGAAAAGGAAATACTTTGGGGCCAGACACTGCTGSTCATTTATTCAAAGTTCGTTGGTTTCTTCGTTAAAAGAACTTTTTTTTCTGGTTCCACTGCAGGCAGCAAACCAAATCCCCAGCCAGCGGGGAGCTGTCCCCCGTCCCCCACAGGGCCYCCGCCAGCAGTCACCTGCCCCGACCAGACCCCAGCGTGCAGACACGCTCTGTCCCTGCGATGCCACGGGACCACCCCCTCCACGTCCCGCCGGGGAGAGGAGCCCTGGGTAGGCTCTTGCCCACCTGTTACACCGACCTGCCCACCACTAACAGGGGCGAAGCTGGCACCAGGCACTCGGGAGGGCTCTGGCAGAGATGCCCAGACCTGCTGGGGTTGCACATCCTCAACAAAAACAAAGTCCAAAGACAGAAAGTCACCAGAGCCAGTGAAAGAAGCAGAAACATTTATGGTGTGTGAACATTTATCCTGCTCACGGAGTTCTCTCTGATAAATGGGGAAAGAGGGCAGACGAAGGTGAATGCATGAATCCCGGCACGACGGCGGAGCAGGCGAGCATCCTCCCAGCAGCTCGAGAGCGTGACCTGCATCCTCAAGGACCAGTGTCGCAAATGCTCCAGGGTCTCCATGCCCGTAGCCAGGCTCTGCCATCCAGGCACCTACGAAGCTGAGAGGATGGCCTAAAGGCATCTGGGATGCTCTGCAGGAAACACAAAAGGTTCAGGGACCACACTCCAAAAGAAACAGGGCTGATGCTGCACTCCCCACCTTAGTAAGAAGGGTATTTTTGATGAATTAGGAAGCTCACCTAAAGATCTTGCACACTGAAAGTCAGCTCACAACCAGGATGCAACCGCCAGGGACACACCAGTGACTCGGGAACGTGGCCAGCCCTGAGGCAGGTGAGGGACAGCAAAGTGTGTTTGGGATTTGTTTGCCGTGTTTGCCGCTGTGCAACGGGCATATTACGTCAGAGGACAAACTGGCCCAGAGAAGAGCAATGCAGTTCCTTGCTTTAAATGACAAATCTTTCAGTTCCACACCATTATTAACCATATATTGATGTTTAAAGGTGGGGGAAAGCAGAAATGAGAAGGGGTTACGTGACCTGCCAAAGGCTGGGACAGAGCAAAAACCTCCCACTTCCCAGGTTCACAAAACACTGAACCACAGACTTGGTGCCCTGGCTCCTGCTTTTCTTTTGTGGTGATTATTCATCTCCTGTTTGCCCTTGAAAAACTTCAGAGGCAAAAGCTAATGAAGCGCAAGTAACACGGAAGACAATCATCCTGGCTCAAATTTTAAAAGGCTGGCTAACTTGCAAGATACATAACTGCCTCCTTTGCATTTGCAAACACGTTTCAGGGAGGACGCAAAGGGGGTCCAACGTGATGCCCAGCACTGCAGCCACTTCCAGCACCCACTGCTCTCCTCACCGACCCTGCACCGGCACAAAATCACTGAGGCAGGACCGGAGCCGCAATGCTCATTCACTGCTGCCCCTCCAGCACAGCGCAGCCCCTCCCAGGGATGCCCACCGGCTGCATGGCTGAACTCCTCATCCTGTTCCTAGTCTTATGACACAGGGCTGGTCTCTCCTGTTGCTTCAAAATCCGAGTCACACGACGGAGTAGACAAAAAGACGCTGAGATCATCTTGGAAAKGACACTGCTGCTCCTGACAAACATAGGGAGACGCTTCAGGCATGAACTCTATGTGCTCCAGCACAGAAAGCATAAAGACACTCAAGACATCTGTCGGGGCTGCTGGGTTTGTTTTAAATCCTGTAATTTCTGCAGCATGACCAAGTTTTCCAGCACTTGAGGCTAACAATGGCAAAGCTGGCCTATCTCTGACTACTAACCCCTGGCAAAAATAATTATTTCATATGTTTTGGTCAAAAAATATATTTATAATCATAGGCTTGGACAGCATATTGTTGTTTTAAACCCTCCTGGGCACCACCTTTCATCCCGAGCCTTAGGCTGGTTTTCATTTTCCTCTGAAGCACCAGAACATCAGTAGCACGAGAGGCAGGTCACCGCCATGGTCAGATGGACAACAAGCCCGTTTAACAAGACGGATTTTTATGCTTCCAACATGTTACAGTAATATTCCTTAAAAAAAATGGCTTTCAATGAAGGAGTAATCGATGCTGCAAGGAGCTAGCAGCAGAGCTTTCGGCAGAGGCAGGATCCCCCACAACAGCTGCTCACGGCGGGCGCTCGCCTCTGCCCTCCCGGGCTGGAGGGGTTCATGGGTTTTACCTGACTTGTGAGGGAAAGAGCAAGGAGCAAATAGCCCCAAAATACCAGAAAGGAAGCCCACCCCCTGGCCTTCGCAGCAGGGTGTTGATCAGCTGCCAGGCTCAGAAGAGCAGCCCCGGCTGTGGGAGCGGGGAGGCCGGGCAGGAGCAGTCAGGTACGGGTTTCCTTCAAGGCAGGCTCAGGTCTCGGTCCCAGCCAGCCCCAGGGCCTCACTGCACAACGTCACCAGTATGGAAGGCAAGAAACTGCCCCGCAGGGCTGGGCTGCAGGTCCATCCCATGGGATGCAAGGGAAGCAAAGCCCAAAAGCATCCTGTTTCTAAGCAAGAGCCCAGGCTGCCAGGCTGTCTGTGAGCGATTTCAGCTCAGCACCCACAGAGCAAGGCAGAGAGTGGTTTTGCCAGGGGAAGCACATACCTGCCGCTGCCCCTTAGGAGAAAAAACAGCCCCTAAAATCCTCAGTTTGAATAAGTTCCCGCTCTCCCTACCTCTCTCTGGAAAAGATGAACATTAAAGGCCAGCGCAGCTGCTTGCTTCAGGGCCTCACAACGCACAGGCACAACACACCTGCTGAAGCCCACTTCTCCAGTGCCTCTTCTCTCTGCAGTGACCAGCCCTGCAGCCCAGCACCGCGGCTCCGCTCTCTTTTCCTCCCCTGCACGACCACTTGTACACAATCAAACAGCACCACAAGGGGTTAATAGCACCATTAGCGTGAATTGCTTTTATGCTTCAGTCACGGGATGTATTTTCTCCATGTGTTCCCCGATAATCTTGTCCTACCAGCTGCTGGGTGGTCTGTGCAGGAGCAGGCTGCAGCCATCCGCACCAGAGATTGYGGGAGGATGAAATCCCAAGCAGTCCAGTCCATCCAGCAACAGACTGGGAATTTCCTCAGCAGCAAGCCTTTCATAGATAAAATCGGCCTCTGTTCCTCATGAATGTAAATGTGATATAGTTTTTATGCCTTTGGAAGGTCATCAGGGTGGTAGGAATAAATAACCCATGAGTTTCTATTGCTCCAAGTGGCAACCCCTYGCAACCTCAGGGGTGCCAGCTGTGGGTGTATCTCTGGAGACTTCGATAACATGCACCAGGACAGAGTCCTTCCATTATCTAAATTTTAGCTATTTGTTCTTTAAAGCAACAGAAAAATGCACTGAAGCTTTCCAGTTTTTCACAAACATGGATTTGCCACCAAAAAAAGACRTAACAGAGGTGGTCACCTGAGGTCTGTGCACAAGGCAGGCAGCAGCGGGCCCAGAGCAGCCGGTCAGCACGAACGCCAGCTCCRGTGGCTTCCAAGCACCAAACACCCATGGAAGCACACGGGTGCTCCGGGCAGTGGTGCCCGCACCCAGGGGGCTGCCTTGGGTGGGGGTGAGGGTCGGCGCTCTGCTCTGCTCCCCCACACCAAAGTGGATGCCATAGCCAGCTAACCAGAAGGAGCTGCTTATTCCCACCTGCATTCTTTCCCATGATAAAATGCAAACTAAAAATATGTTGCATAAATTTGTATAATTGCCAACTATTCCTACAGGAGAAAACACAGAATTTAATAATTAAAAAGTTAATTTTTTTTTTTAAAGAAAGTCTTCTTGTCTTCCCATTTGAAACATTCTAAACAGAAGTCTCCTTTTTTTCTTTCCTCTTCAAAATGTTTCTTCCTGGGTCCAGAAAAAGTCTCCTTTGTCAAACCAACCCCCCTCCCCTTCCTCTGCAGCTCTTCAGGAGCCCCATCTCAGCCCACCTCCTGCAGGAGAGCATYCGCTGGATGCTCTCTCAGGAGCAGCCCTCTCCTCCTGGGTGGCTGTTCCCCCAGCAAGGGGTTTGAAGCAGATAAYCCACTCAAGCTTCCTCCAAATCACAATGGCATCTCCGCCCTGCTCCCCAGGGCTCTGCCCACTGCCCCACGGGCACTCACGGGCTCTGACACCACCATCCTCACGGACTCCCCCCCCACGCCATTCAGCTCAACATCTCCTTGAGGCATGCGAGTGCACAAAGCCTCTTCCCTTCACCTCCAAAGGCAAGCGATGCCAGTGCAGCTAGGTATCTTGATGGCTCTTAGCAGGGYAGCCAACACCCCCATAGCTCCCCTGCGCCCGACAGGGTCCCCCTCAAAACCCACTCCCAGCTGGAGAGCAGCATTTGCTCCACGAGTGGAGCGAGAAAAGCCCCTGTACCACACAAGCCAGGAGCTGGGCTGCTTAGCGCTCCCCACGCACCCCGGGGGCTGCCCTGCGCAGGCAGGAGCGGGCTGAGAAGGGCAAACAGGGACAACCTCCATTCAGAAATCTTCCCCTTGCCAGCCACCACTTTTATTAGAAGCTGTTAAAATTCACATCCGCCGTCTGAAACCACTTCCTTCCCCTTCTCCGTGCGCAAGTCCCGGTGTGTATTGCTGGTGCTTCTGTTTCCTACCTGCACACCCACCCAGCTGTGACTCAGTGCCAAAACAGTGGGTGAATTAGGAATCAAACAGTCTTTCTAGCAACTGTGACTCACAGGCCATGGCTTTCTGCTGAAGGAGAAGTTTTCTGTAGTCATGCTACATATGTAATTCCCCTTAATACCAGTATAACTTCCCCTTCCTCCCACTACCCCATCCAACTACCATTCCAAAATAAAGGATGACTATCCATTTTTTTCTGCCTAATCCAGGCAAAGATTAGCTTCAGCTTGTGCAGAAAATAGTCAGCTCTCAACCTCATCTCCTGTCCCAAAGATTAGCTTTAAAAGGAGGCCAAAAGCTAGGCATAAAGGAAGAAAACCAGCTGCAAACCACATCACTTGGCTTTAGATACAACATGGCCCCAAAACCCGAAAAGATGACACCAAGAGGTCAGGCATGCTTTTCCAGCCTGTCAGATCCAGAAAGCTTGAATTTCCCAGCCAGCTCCAAGGCCCACACGTGCCTGTGCTTTCATGGGAGAGATCTTAAACGCTACTCCACCTACAGCCACAAGAGCAGGCTTTTGAGGAGCATCAAGAGGCAGAGCAGACCAGAGAAGCAAGGCACACCTGGCTCTGTCCACACCGCTTCTGCCTGTTAACGTGCTGGTGCCAGTGCGAGAGAGGAGGCAGCCAGCAGCCCACTCTGAAACCAGAAGCCCTGCAGACCTGTGGCCAGGTTACCGGGTGCTAGAAGCGGAAAGGCACCTGGGCATCCCCCAGTGCACAGAAACCTCCATGGAGAACGAGGATGTGTCAGGTTCTGGTGGAGAGGTCCCTTGCAAGGACAGGTTTGATGGGAAGAGAGATTTCTTGTCCATGCTGCTCCCCAAGCCCCTTCCTGCTAGATCACAGCCACRGCGATGCGAACAACAAGGGAGAGCAAAGCTAAAAAGCCTCTTTAGGTTTAATATGCAAAGCCCAGGCAGCTCAATCAAGCAACAAAAGCTAAATGTCATTTCCTCCCGTGGCACTGCCACTCTGCTCACAAAACAGAACCGTTTACATCTGACTGCTTGTCATCTTTGTGAGACACCAGGGATGCAGCACTCCTACAGCCTGGGGGAAAGCTGACACAGAGGAGAGGGGAGGAAGATGTGGTCCTTCAACYTTACTGTGCACCACCAGCACGGAGGGTGAAGTAGGCAGGTGTAAAATCCAAGAGCTGAAAGGCTCCGGTCACCCCAACAGCCACAACCACACAGCGCTGCGATGCCAGGCGAGGTGGGAAAAGCAGTGGCAGCACTTCCGATTTCAAACAAGCTTCACCCAGCCACACACAAGCTGCGCTTGAGGACAGCCATCCACCCAGCTGTGCAATGTCAGAGCAGAGCACCCTGCGACCCGCCGTCCAGCTCCCCGACCAAGCATCTCTCCGCCTGGAAGAGGCTGAAGTTTTCGGCTCCAACTCCTAAAGCTTTCTCCTGTTCTTGCACCGCCACGCAAATGATACCAGCAAAGTTGTAAAGATGCTGTGTGTTTGCTGCCTGCTACAGTTAACGGGATTAATGGGCGCTCGGCACTTCTGCAAAGCAGGCCATGGTCTGAGTCACTAACGCTGGATTTAGGACTCTATTTCCAGCTCAGCCTGGTTAGGCACTGGCACAGAGCACTTCCACGCAGTAACCACGGACATCAATTTTTTAGGCTTTTTTTGTAATAGGTTACAATAATCTGTTGCAGCAAAAATGTGAATCCATGCACTCACACACATTTTCCTGCTGGCCTTGCAGCAGGCAAAGAAGGTGTCAGAGCTGGGAAGTTTGAAATACAAGTGCCACCAACACCTTATTGACTAATTTCAGGTGGAAACTTCTCACTTAACCTAAAACACTTCCAAGATCCTTACTTGTTTTCTCTTTTAAAATACAGGTATCTTTCCATATTGACGTGTCATTTGGAAGGAGAAAGGTTTCGTTCAAAACATGTCAAAAACAAAGGGGGAAAAGTCAGTCAGACTATCAGCCATGTATGAGATCCTCAGCGCCCCTTAGAGATGCCTCTTTGGGGGAGTTTTACCATGTGTTAAAAGGCTCTCACCCAGCTCACGCTGCAGGATACAGTACTTGGGGAAAAATGGTCCATGCACATTTGCAAGACTAAATGCTGCACGTGGGTGCACAAGACACGTCTGAGCATCCATCGAGGCTGGCAGACAGACGGAGGCTCCCCTGAGCTCCAGACACTGCCCCGCCGCTCTGCGCACCCCAGCTGGCTGCTTGCTCCATCCTACCAGCTCTCACTCCTGCATGTGTTTAAAACAGCCAGCATTGACTAAAAACTCCTGGATTGGGATTTGGAAGGAGTGGGCTYAGTCCACAACACCATGTGCCATGTGACACTGGGCAACAAGTCCCTTCTACTGTAAGAGAAGATCAGGTTCGTGACCACCTGAGGAACCTGAATATACATAAGTCTATGGGACCTGACGAGATGCATCCCAGAGTCTTGAGGGAATTGGCTGATGTAGCTGCCAAGCCACTCTCCATGATATTTGAAAAGTCATGGCAGTCAGGTGAAGTCMCYRGTGMCTGGRAAAAGGGAAACATTGCACCCATTTTTAAAAAGGGTAGAAAGGAGGACCCTGGGAACTACCGACCTGTCAGCCTCACCTCTGTGCCTGGGAAGATCATGGAACAGATCCTCCTAGAAGGCACATGGAGGACAGGGAGGTGATTTGGGACAGCCAGCATGGCTTCACCAAGGGCAAGTCTTACCTGACCAACCTAGTGGCCTTCTATAATGGAGTGACTACATCTGTGGACAAGGGAAGAGTTATGGATGTCACCTATCTGGACTTCTGCAAGTCCTTTCACACAGTCCCCCACAACATCCTTCTCTCTAAACTGGAGAGGTATGGATTTGATGGGTGGACTGTCTGGTGGATGAGGAATTGGTTGGATGGTCGCATCCAAAGGGTAGTGGTCAATGGCTCAATGTCCAGATGGAGATCGGTGACAAGTGGTGTCYGGAAGGGGTCTCTATTGGGACCAGTAGTGTTTAATATCTTCATCAATGACATAGTGAGATCAAGTGGACGCTCAGCAAGTTTGCAGATGACACCAAGCYGAGTGGTGCGGTCRACATGTCTGAGGGGCGGGATGCCATCCAGARGGACYTGGACAAGCTCAAGAAGTGGGCCCATGTGAACGTCATGAGGTTCAACAAGGCCAAGTGCAAGGTCCTGCACCTGGGTCGGGGCAACCCCCKGTATCAACAGAGGCTGGGGATGAAGGGAYTGAGAGCAGCCCTGCCGAGARGGACTTGGGGGTACCGGTGGACGAAAAGCTGGACATGAGCCAGCAATGTGCACTCACAGCCCRGAAGGCCAACCATATCCTGGGATGGAACACCTCTCCTGTGAGGACAGGCTGAGAGAATTAGGGTTCTTCAGCCTGGAGAAGAGAAGGCTCCGAGGAGACCTTCTTGCAGCCTTTCATTACTTGAAGGGGRCTTATAAGAAAGATGGGGAYAGACTTTTTAGCAGGGCCTGTTGCAATAGGACAAGRGGGAATGGTTTTAAACTAAAAGAGRGKAGATTCAGACTAGATATAAGGAAGAAATGTTTTACAATGAGGGTGGTGAAACACTGGACCAGGTTGCCCAGAGAGGTGGTAGATGCCCCATCCYTGGRAACATTSAAGGTCAGGCTGGACGGGGCTCTGAGCAACCTGRTCTAGTGGAAGATGTCCCTGCTCATTGCAGGGGGGTTGGACTGGATGGCCTTTAAATGTCCCTTCCAACCCAAACTGTTCTGTGACTCTAACACAGTGCCACTGCAGTACACCCCAGGATGATGCACAAGGCAGWCACGCTCCAGTGGTGGGGACCCTTCCAGGGCTGTGCTGTAAGCCAGAGGCAGATGACCTGCTGCCATTTTTCTCTCTCTCATGCTGTGTGCAGCTAACACAGGATTTGTTCCTTCCGTGCAGTTTTCCAGCCCCAAAACTTGCCAGTTCCTCCTCTTCCCCATCACAACCGCGTGCTTGAACATAGACRCGCTGCCAGAGCTGAAGAGATATTTTTAAACACCCAAAAACAACTAAGCACAATCCTGCCAGGGAAACATTGCCCGCTACCCCTCCCCACTCATCCACCTCAAAGCCCATCAAACTACAAAGCAAGGAACATGGATCAGGATATCAGTGTRGAAAATACCCCCAAAGGAGGGGAGGTAACAGCTCCTTGAGCAGCTCCTCGGTCCAGTTTCCCACRAGGCCCAGGATGGGCTCCGACTCCAAAGGAGCAGCAGGGACACCCRGACCCACCTCTGCTCCCCCTGCAAGTGCAAAGGCGGAGCATCACCCGGAGCACCATTCCTTCAGCTGGAGATTATCTAATGACATGGGCAAAACAGGCTGGGTAAGTTGGAATTTTTATGTAATTTAATTCTTACATAATTTAATTCAYTGCTAATTAACACCAACTTCCAATCACCGATTCAGGTATTGAGAAAAAAGGCACTGAAACCCTAAAGCAAACACCCTGCCTGCCCGCTCSCTGGTTCAACACAAGCCAAGCACCTCTCCTCCCCGTTCCCCAAGCTCGGCTTCCCTGGGTTTCACCACASATCACACCACTGCCCCCCCAACCCCACAAGCCAGGAAAAAGCTCCTCTCCTGGAGCCCACCGAGGACGTAGGCTCTTCAGTCCTTAAGTTTTCAGGGGTCTTCAGTCCTGCTGCCTCCAAGGCYGAAGGTCTCCCTCAGAGGGGGACACAAGATCTAAAACCAGGCACAAMTCTCTCCTCCCTCTTCCCCCATCCTGAAGATCTCCTTTTCCATAACCAGGTCAGCTATCTACAGGTAAGCATGTCAAAGCCCCTCTGCAGGGACCATACGGTTCTCTGGGGACCATGGAGGAGGGGGGAGGTGACAGCGATCAAAGAGGGAACATGTCATCAGCCTCCTGAAGCCAGGTGAGCAGATCTAGCCAAAAACGGTACTGGACCAAGAGACAAAGCCACTAAATCAAACAACCTCTGAGTTTGTGCCTAAAGGACAAAATGCCTCTCGAAAGCCACCCCTGGACAGTATTTGGGATTTTTAATCAAGTGCCATTTGTCACTGCTGCAAGTCACAGCTCCTACAAAATGACTGGCATTCCTGGGGGGTTTCTGCTTGCTGGCATTGCATTCAGGCCGAGATCAACTCCAAGAGTCTCCTTGAGAAATTCTCCAAAAATAGTTAACTCCATCAGATGAYGCCAGATCCTCGTCCTCCCAGAATTGCTGCAAGTGCCCAGGATCTCAGTCCAGGACTCTGCCAAGCCAGCTCGCTGCTAAGCAGCCTTGGCTGAAACCAGCAACCTGGAAAGGTGCCAGCCTGCTTCCGAAAACTTCAGCTCGCCCTGGAGCCTCCCCCGGCACACACAGCGGAGCAAGGCCGTTTTCTCAGCCCAGTTACAAGATAATAGCCTTCTCAGTTTTCTGATCCACTTTCAAAAGCTGCAGGAACCCAAAATTAGTTGTCCAGMCCTTTCAGTTTAAAAATAGCTGACTAAATAGATGAGCTATTTTGTATAACCTGTCTTTTCCTTTCATTACTCCTCCATGCCAGAAGTAGATCCTCTCTACCCATCCTGCCAACACGTAAAGAGCTGGGCACAAGCACCTCAAGGCTGGCACCATAAGATAATACACAGAACAAAACCCACGAACCTCAGCAAGCACCCCCAGCCCCTCCTGTCTTCTGCCCGCAGGCACCTGCATCCAGTGCTGCAGTCTCCGAGCGGCAGAGAAATCAACCCCTGCAATGATCCAGGCCTTCATCATCCTGCACAAAGCGGTACAGCTCCAAAACCAGTCAAGTTGAGTGTTTGGTTCATCCATCAATGCTTCTACTAGATTGAATAAAGTTACTGCAAATAAATCACTTACATACTTTCCTGAGATCGGCTCTGGCTGGTATGTTTATGCTCAATCACTACACCAGTACAAGCTGCATGCTGGGGACACTGATCCCCAGCTTGTCACACCTGGAGCCTCTCAACCCCCAGCGATCTGACTGTCCAATTGATTTAATGGGGCAACTATGCCACAGCACCGCAGCAGAGCATCCGTCCTCCTGCTGAGAACAGCTGGCAAGTGCCAGGTTGGAAAAGCCTCCAGCTGACACAACAGTGAAGGCRTAAAACCACGACATCGCTCTGTGCTACGGGTCACGGCAGAGCAGGAGGGCGTGGGGCACGTCAGAGGCTGAAGAGCTCCTCARGCATCATGTTTGGCCAATACCACCCGAACATGGGGAGAGATGATGCTATTGCTGGGCTCCTATTCTGTGCACAAGTCTGAGCCCACAAATTCCCAAATCCAGCAGACTTGCTCAACCCACCTCGTACGCACTGCTTTATCTGGAGGCGTAGTTTAAAAATGCAGGCATATTACTTAAGACCGTAACTACACACCTGCTAATATCTGTTAGGTCCTATGAGAATGCGTGGGACCACTATATTTAGAATTTAATAACTCCAGTTAGTGCATCCTCTTCACTGCAGACCTGCCTACGTTTGTTTGCTGTGGTCCCAGGGGACTACACGGCTTTGGCAAGCGCAGTGGGAGCCCGCCTGCCCTGAGCCACGCAAAGGCCAGGGCAGGGCTCCAGTGGGGTCCGTTAGACATCACGCCGCTGAGCCTGGGATGCAGGATCTCTGGCACCTCCTTGCACATGGAAACGTGGGGTCTGAGCATCTTATTTCCTCGTTTAATTTGCCCACATTAGTATGAAGAAATGAAATAAAACCAGAAAGTTGTTCATCAGAGCTAGAAAAAGCACTGTCTAGAGAAAGGACCAGGTCGGACAGGGCAGCAGATGCCTTTCGTTTGCTTTCGGATCCCAGCCATGCTTTCTGGATGCCAGCAGCCAGTTCAGCTCAGGTCAGGGGTCTCAGCTGGGGCTTCTCAATGTACAGACATTGGAGGGAAAAAACAGGCAAAATCTCAAGTAGCTTGGGTGAAAAGTGACACTGATTTCAAAAGCATCCCATGCTTCAATCAACACTTATTTTTACTTCCATAATCAACCCCATGCAATCAAGGGAACGGGCTCAGTGTCTGCAGGTGCACTCGAGCCCTGCTGCTGGGCGAGTCAGGGGCACCAGGAACACTGTCCACATGCTCAGGGCCAGCCCAGAGGAGCTGCCCTGGAGCAACTGCGTGGCACAGGGGGCAAAACACGTGAAGGAGCAGGGAGAGCACAGTTCCCGGCATCTTGAGCTCGGACACACTGGACCATCCAGGCACATGGAGAAACTTCTGCTTGGGGGAACCACATCCACCAGCCCCACACAGAGCAGAGCTTTGACAGGCAGCAGCCCCGACGGCCGTGACTGATGCATGGTGAGCCACACTCCTGCGCAAGGGAAGCACTCAAACATGTCCATACCTAGCACCCCCCAGAAAATCTGGTACATGAACTACACACCAGCAATGCCACTTTTGTTTGCTAGAGTTAGGAAGGTACCATGATATCCCCCTTTACATGGGGAACCACCCAACTCCCCCCAACACACAAGATCCAGGACTGTACCACCCTCTGTGCAGGGGATCAATAGGGTGCAGAGCCTCAGGAGCACCTCCTCGTCTCCCTAACGCCAGGGAGAGGCCGAGCTGTGGCACACGCTCGCTCTCCACGTGGCGCTCGGCTGCACACCAGTAAACCCCAGGGACGTGCCACGCTCGGCAGCACCCAAAGAACCCACCTTCCTCACACCCAGCTCTAGTGGGTGTGCACCGGCACAGCAAAAAATACCGAGAAAGAGCAGAACAAAGCTCGGCCACAAACGTTTCTGTGTTTCTGGAGAAACTGTGCTGTGCTTTGAGCTAGCAGGGAAGAGGCGACCGTCTCCCGTAACCACTGAGTGAAGAGGGGAGACAGCAACAGCACATCACGTCTCACTGTCTCAGCAGCAACGTGGAGAGCAGCAGGAAGGGCCCAAGTAACAGACCTCCAACTTCTTTTTGATCCGCACAGATACTTTAATAACCTTTACAGAGTACAAGATGCTCAACAACCAGCGACGAAGCTGAGTGGATACCTTGGTGCTATTTTTTTCCCCCATGTGTCCCCACATAGACCCACACCCCTCCAGAAGCGGGGAGGCACCACGTGCAAGTCAGCAGGAGGATTTGGGGACACACTGCTCGRGCTGGTAACCCTCCGCCCCATCACGAGCCCTCACAGAGGGGAAAAGTCCAGAGGCAGCATCAAGTGCTAGCACGACACCATGTCCTACAAGCTGCTCGTAATATCCAAGGAGAGATAAGCCAACCGAGGCACAGAGCAATTTTCTTAATTGCAATACCTGTGTCTACATTGCAAAACAAGGATGCGCGCACCCTACAGCTGGGGCTGCCCTTGCTGCCTCCCGCTGACGGGAGCACCCCAACGGCAGCATGCTCCCAGGGGGTTTCCAGTCAGCCCARTGCCACCCCTCCCTGTCCCCAGCACGTTCCCCTTATCAATCCACACCCCAAACGAGCTGACAATGAACCCTGTGTCTGTCTGCCCAGAGGAGTCCCCTCACCATTGCACCTTGTCCCCTAGCACAACTGAGAGACACAGCTCCTCCCTTCCCCAGCYGCTGCATACCAGGAGGCTCCACCAGCACCACGTACGCACAGGCTTTCAACTCCACCTGTGAAGCCACTTCTTGCTGCCTGTGCAGTTGGGGATTTTGCACGCGGGAGCACAAGGGGCAGAGGGAGGGAAGGGCAGCTGTGGTACAATAACTTCACTACCGTAACGAGGAGACAGTGCAGGGGCACAACACAGAAAGCAGAAGACAGAGGCAAGCAGGTACACGTGCACCCAGTCACCCAGCAGACGTCCGAGATGTACTGACAACATCTGGGATGTGCCCTGGGCAGGGAGATGGATGCTGGGGTGCAGAGGCTGCTGGAGATGTCCCACGGCAATGAGCCGCTCAGGAGCCCCAGACAGGACGGAAGTGATGCTTCCAGAGCTCTTGGCTTGCTCCCAGCTCCTTCCCCAGCCCCAGGAGAGGTAAAGGGAAAGCAAAGCACCAAGGACTGCATCTCCCACCCCGCAGCCCCCTGGGCACACACGGAGGCACCAGGACAGACGGGCCACTGCCACCCCGTACCTGCACTCCGTGACACTACAGCAACAGCTCCCGCTCCGCCGGCCCCGCCGCCCGGAGCGCAGCTCCGTCCTCGACTTCCTCAGGCTGAAGTACTCCGTCAGCTTCCCGAACGAAGCCATGGCCCCCGCGACGTCTGAGCGCGAGCCCGCCTGYGTCCCTGGGCGCCGGTCCCACTGCACGCTCATGCATGCTACACCCTGGCTGCGCTCGCTACCCTGCGCGCTCCGTCAGCCCACAGGACCGGGAAGGGAGCGCTGCGAGTCAGAGAGAGAGAGACAGCACAAGACAGGAGGAGTTTAGCCAGGAATTACTTGTTGGACAATCCACAGCACACTCCACGGCGATCCCTCAGATTTCGAGGGTAGGAAGCGGTGCCTCCCTGAGCCAACTGCAGGCACCGGGCTGCAYGAGAGCAGCTGGCGTCTGCGTGCTTATTTAGCGCGATGCTGCAGAGCTGAATTAAGGTGGGGGGAAATAATGCCTGCTGGAAAGGATCCCTCAGTAGCGATGGCACAGGTCTGTGAGCCCCCACGGCGAGTGGCCACTTGGCAGGTGAGAGAGCTGGCCCAGGGTGGCTGTGGYGGCCCTCGGCTGGGCGAGAGGATGCTGTGTGGATCAGAAGGTGACGAGAAACCCTGAGAAATCAGCTGCTCAGATGAATTTCCAAAGGGTCTGTTCTTACGGCATACAGAGACCAGCACAATAGGTGGAGAGGATACCYGCCTGCTCTTCTTGTGGTTATTCAGAATTCATCAGTTTTCATCCCTCCCTGTTTTCCAAAGYAGAAGGCACCCCTGAGCCTCCAGCAGCACCTGCCTAAAGCGATTTTCCAGCCTCTCACCAAACACCTGAGTGCAAGGAGAGGGATAGACATTTAAAGCAAGCAAGTCTGATCCAGTTAGAGGTCACCTGTGGGCTCTGCTCCCCAAGCTCCAGCACAAAGCCTCTCTACAGCAGGCAGCAGATAAAGGCATGCTGAGAACCTGAAGGGAAATCCTACTGCCAAACCTCCCCTAGCCAGGAGAACTTGTCTCTGCGTCCTCAGTGCGTGACACCAGCTAGGCAGAGGAAAAATAAGGGCTTCAAAAAAAAAAAAAAAAAAAAAAA